>VBSM01000656.1:2266023-2288793 GCA_008086735.1 Cheirogaleus medius | reverse complement strand
CTTTGGATAACGGGCTTAAGCTTAATCCAGGATAGCATAAACGGTGCTAGCTCTTAAACAGTAGCTAAATCATGCTACTACAAGCCACAGTGGAAAGTGGTTAGGACTAGGGACATTATCAAGGGCAGTGATTGAGAAAAGAGACTACTAAAATGAGAAAAAAAGAGATCAAGTTTTTGGACAAAGGGTAAGGTCACCCAGGGAGGACAGGATGTAAGCAACATGAAATATGCTGGAGATTTATAGTTTGCCTTCTAGTCATCCAATGCTCCTTTTCCACCCAAATCTGCTGGCAGCTGGAAAGAATCTTATATGCTTTGGCATAATGGCCACTGTTGTACTCCAAGGGGATCCTACATTTTAATGTTCAAATGACAAAATTTCTAGAATCAGTGATAAGTGAGTGAACTTTTTAGAATACTCTAATACTGACTATGCTTGCTGGTGTTTTTCAAAGAGTGGCCTACTGACCAGCTACGTTGAAGTCACTTGAAGGGCTGTATTAAAAATGTGGATTTACAGGCTATCTCCCAGATTGGCTGATTTAGAATATCTGAGGGAAAGACCTGGGAATCTCTATTTTAACATCCCTATCAGGTGATATTTATCCACAGGTTTGAGAACTACTGACACATGAAGTCATCTGCTTCTTCATTTAAGCTGGTCTTGAGATGTGGTAAATGTGAACAGATTAAACAGAGTCCTTCCATGTGGTGGATAGCATACATATGCGACATCCTAAATATAGAAGTACTTATTTAACCCAAAAGTGAGCGAATGTAGGTTGGCTGCTATTGAATGACACCTTAGTTTCTGGATGGTTCTTAACAGTATTCACATATCTGTGATTCCCATTTTTATTTTTGTTTAATTATGTTCTGACTGCAGTGGTCAGGGTAGTGGTTTTATTTTTAATTGTCTGTTTTTAGCAGATTTAAGGTTCATTCACCATAGCGCCTGTGAGCACAGGCAACATACCAGCTACACCTTATTTTTATACGAGATGCCATGAGGGAGAAGCTGAGGAAATGCACTCCAAATGCCTTTTCTTCCATAATCATGTTATCTGAAGTTTTGGGAAATATCTGGGAGAAAGCATCTAAATCATACTCAAGTACTAAATAATGAAAACATTGACCTCTGAATGGCTAGGATTGATCTCACAATGGTGGAGAAGAACAAAAACTGCCATTATCATAAAGGTGATTTAGGGATAGAAGTCTGACCTTTCTTCATTCTGCAAAAGTTATATTATTAAAGACCCAGTGAATTATGACTCTACTGAAGTGAAATATTGGTATTATGTTCTATGGTGTTTTTTTCTCAAAAGAAAATTCTTGATCCTTTTATTTGCTGCTCCATGAAGTCTAATAGGCAGGCTGACAAAAAGTACAGACATTATGAAATACTAAGTAGCAGAACCCAGGCAGAGATAATGAAATATTTCTAGAAAAACAAAAAATCCCCCAAAGTCCATTTTACTTTGGCCCTATCCCTAGAAATATGACTAAGCATTCCCCTAAAAGCTGCTAGGGTGGGGATTGGAGGGGATGGAAGAGGTTAGGCCACTATTTTGAAGAGGCATTTTTGGCAGATAAATCAGTTGACAATTATTTACTGAATGCATATAGTATATCCAGTATTGTGGCAGATGCTACATTAAGATTAACCCAGTTTATTCCTTTCTGTTTTTTTCCTTGAAAAGAAAAGCAATGGAGACATTAGCTTTGCCTATATGACACTGAATCAAGTGTTTGATGGGTTCAACCATTCAGTCAAATTGGATTTTTGGCGTTTATTAACATTATCTCCACCCCTTTCCACTCACTGCCTTCAGTTAGTTGAATTCAACCAGTCAGCATTCTGGAATTCAGTCAGCCTGATTTGTACATATAGACATAGTCTTTGATATTTGAAAAAAATATCCTTTAACAAAATATCCCAAGCTACCCAACTTGAATTGAATTGCTTGAGTCACTCTCAACAAGCCAAATTGGAAATAGGAAAAACCTTGCCGTGGCTCATTCAACTCAAAGACTGAACTCCCAGACAATATCAACCCTGATAAAATATGAAGCTAGATAAAACACAGTGTGAGAGGATCATTTCGAGGACTGATCAAGTGTCGGAAGGTGCTCTTTATTGCTATTGAGATTTTAAGGCAGAACAGAAGCTAATAGTCTAGTAGTTATCTTGAGGTAGGTGTGACTTCAGGGTCATAGATAAATAAAGATGATTACCATCTGTATTACACAGACAATACAGTCCCTCAACTCGGAAAATTCCCATTATGCCCATCCAACAAGATTTTATTACACGTCAATAAATAAGAGGGAAGGAGAGCGATTATAACTGGTGCTCTGAGGCGGAATGAAAGGAACACGGCTGCATTTAATTGTGCCATGACTGTTGTGTTTGGCTTCAGGTTTGCATTCAGTTAATCATAATTTGTTTCTCAAGCAAGTTTTAGGTCTCCTTTTATAACTGACTCTTCAATCTACCTCCTCAAATGGCATTTCAGTGCTTAATGAGCTTACTACAGTGGTCTCCTGTGAGGTAATGGCAATAAAGTTAAAAGGAGGGAATCATGAATCACAAGCTTTGTTCATGGGCCATGGTTTTTCTTGGGTGTTAGCTTTAAGATGCTAATTAATGGGCACCTCATCAATCAGTTAGGTAGGTAGACACTTGCCTGCTTGCTCAGCCCAGAGAAAGACCTAGCCTAGCACCTCTGCCGCCTGGTGGCATTTTGAATTAATATCAATCTGACTACCATGTGTGCCTGCCTATTTATTTGTTCTGGTGGAATAAAGAGGGAGCATGACAAAGTATGAATATAGGATGGAGAGAAAGGTGGTATAGAAAAGAATAATGAGGTTGCCTACTATCAGGTCAGGGTCAAGATTATAGTTGGTAAGTAAGATAGGGACATTTGGAGAGGTTGGAAACTTGTGTGACCATGGCAATGAGTCTGTGAACACACATACATGGCCTATTATCTTGGAACACTGGGTCCCTAAAAATATAATCTTAAAAGAAAATAATAAAGGAGTGTGGCATAATGACTTCAGCACTATATTTTCAATTCAGATCTTGCCCACTACTGCTGGAAATCCCAGAGGGTGGTGGCCCAGTTAGCAGTGGCCTTCTTCTAGTGGGAATATTAAAGGGAGGAAGTAATTATTGTGCTCTCATTGTAGACTCAGAACTGTGTTATACACAGTAGGGATTTGGGGGATAAAATAATAAGAAAGACAAGATTTTTGCTACAATTAGCTTTTAGTGTAATGGGGTGGGATAGAGTGTTTTATATACATAGAGAACAATGAAAAAATCATTGATTCTTAGAACCTTAAGGACCCTTAAAAAGCATCTAATTCTACTTATATTCTGATGCTTCAATATTCCTAAGCCATACCAGTCAAGAGATTGCTTGTATTTGTTTGATCCCCATAGCAATAGGGATCTCATTAATTCTGGAGGTCATCCACTTGGTATTCAGAGAGCTGACTTCTAGAAGATAGTTGTTTATGTAGGGCCTAATTCTGTTTTCCTGGAGTAACCACCAAGTTCTTCTCCTTGAGACCACTCCTCACAGCCTCACAAGTATATTCTCTTCTTCCACATGATATTGAAAATAGCAGCCATGTTATTATGATATATGTATATGTATATATATATTTTTTTCATCCATGGTTCCTGGCTCATAACTCCCATAATCCTTGTTATAATATTGGGGCACTTTAGACCTCAGGAGCAGGCCTCAGGAGGTAGAATGTCTCTTTCTGACCTTCTCCTATCTTCCTTTCACCTGCTCAAGCCAGGACACTAATCTTACTGTGGGTCATAAGATCCTTGTTCCAGAGAGGGTCCTGCCCCATACCTTGGAGGAAGGAATGCTGCACAGAGAGGCCAGGAAGAATCTGAACAGACAGGCCTTGCTGGGTTTAGATTATACACTTTTTGTTCAATCACATTTCTACATGGTTATCAATAATGCCTACATAATGAAGCCTCAATAAAAACTCAAGAGCTCTGGGTTCTGAGAGCTTCTGGATAGCTGAACATGAAGAGGCTTCTGGAGGGTGGCACACTCAGGGAGGGAATGAAAGCTCTGTGCTTCTCCCCATACCTTGCCCTATGCATCTCTTCATCTGTATCCTTTGTAATATCTATTATAATAAATTGGTAAACATGTTTCCCTGAGTTCTGTGAATCATTCCAGAAAATTAATCAAACCCAAAGAGGAAGAGGGTCATGGGACCCCCAACTTGAAGCCAGTGGGTCAGAAGCTCCAGAGGCCCAGACTTGTAACTGGTGTCTGCTGGTGGGGGCATCTTGGGGACTAAGCCCTCAACCTATGGGATGTGACACTATCTCTGGATAGATACTGTTGGAATTGAATTAGAAGATGCCCCGCTGGTGTCCACTGCTTGGTGTGTGGGGGAAAACCCCAAATTTGGTCACAGAAGTCCTCTTCTGTGTTGACTATTGTGGAATTTAGAGGAAAGCAGAGTTTGGAGAATGTTTTTTCCCAATGTAGCAGCCATGCATTGTGAAATCTCTTCTTTTTTTAGAAAAACATGTCTTGTTATTTCAACAATTCTCTTATAAGGCAATGTATAATTAAGCACAAAATTTTGTGACACAAGTAGTCATTAATATAGAAGTTCAGAGGAAGAAAAAGTGTTAAGAAAATGAGTTGTCAGGAAAAATGAGGAGGTGGTACTGGAATTGTTTGTTTTCCAGTTTTTTTTTGTCTCTCTCACTAGAATGTAAGCTCCATGAGTGCAAAGACTTTGTCTTATTTATCATTGTGTTCCAAGAACCTAATACTGTACCTGATAAACAGCAGGAGATCAATAAAAATGGGGAGAAAATAATCTGAGTAAAGTCTCTGATATACCGTGTTTCCCTGAAAATAAGACCTACCCATAAAATAAGCCCTAGCAGGATTTCTAAGCATTTGTGCAATATAAGCCCTACCCCAAAAATAAGACCTAGTGATGGGCGTGGCTGTGCAGCGTATCTGCACAACCCATGCATTTCATCGCGGAGCGGTAAAGAAGACGAGTAGCCCTTCTCATCTGCCCCATGAGAGCTCTATTGCTCGACATGAGAGATTGGGGCCAATGGTTCTAAAGGAAATAGAGTTGCAAGAAATTCAGAATGGAATTCGGGGTTTGGAGAGTTATGATGTTCCAGAAGAAGACGACTTAACTATATTTGAATAAATGTAGATTGTTGTACTGTACTTAAAAAAAATAACACATCCCCTGAAAATAAGCCCTAGAGTGTCTTCTTGAGGAAAAATAAATATAAGACCCTGTCTTATTTTTGGGGAAACACAGTATCTTATCAGAAGATATACCATAAATTTAAAACCATTGTCTGAAAAGATACTTTTTGGTATGGGCTTGCTGTATATAGTGAGTAAAAGACATAAGTACAAAAGCAGAAGTAGCTAAAAGTTCCCTGGAAAGTGGACACTGACTTAATATAGTATGTAAACTAATGGCTGTAAAGTTGGCCAAAAGATATTTCTTCTGAGAATTTCCAAGGAAGAATAACAAAGCATTTATTACAGTTTTGGTATTCCTTTCAATTTTGTGTAGATTCTTACTGACTCAGAAATTACAAAAGGGGAATCAACATTGTTAAATGTCTATACTACCCAAAGTGATCTACAGATTCAATGCAATCCTTATTAAAATACCAACATCATTTTTCACAGATATAGAAAAAATAATTTTACGCTTCATATGGAACCAGAGAAGACCCTGTATAGCAAAAGCAAGTCTAGGCAATAAAAAAAATTGGAGGTATCAATTTACCAGACTTCAAACTATACTACAAGGTTATAGTAATTAAAACATCTTGGGACTGGCACAAGAACAGGGACATTGACCAGTGGAACAGAACTGAGAACCTACATATAAAACCATCCTCATATAGCCATCTAATCTTTGACAAAGCAGACAAAAACACACACTGGGGAAAAGAATCCTTATTCAATAAATGGTGCTGGGAAAACTGGATAGCCACATGTAGAAGACTGAAACAGGATCCACACCTTTCACCTCTCACAAAAATCAACTCACACTGGATAACAGACCTGAACCTAAGGTGTGAAACTATTAGAATTCTAAAGGAAAACATTGGAAATAGTCTTCTAGACATTGGCCTAGGCAAAGAATTTATGAAGAAGACCCCAAAGGTAATCACAGCAACAACAAAAATAAATAAATGGGACCTGATTAAATTAAAAAGCTTCTGCACAGTCAAAGAAACTGTCACGAGAGCAAACAGACAACCTACATAATGGGAGAAAATGTTCATATGCTACACATCTGATAAAGGGCTGATAACTAGAATCTATTTAGAATTCAGGAAAATCAGCAAGAAAAAATCAAACAACCCTATCAAAAAGTGGGCTAAGGACATGGGCAGAAACTTTTCAAAAGAAAACAGAATAATGGCCAACAAACATATGAAAAAATGCTCAACATCTCTAATCATCAGGGAAATGCAAATCAAAACCACAATGAGATATCACTTATCTCCAGTGAGAATGGCCTTTATCAAAAAGTCCCCAAACAATAAATGTTGACATGGATGCAGAGAGAGGAACACTCCTACACTGCTGGTGGGATTGCAAACTAGTGCAACGTCTGTGGAAAGCAATATGGAGATACCTCAAAGAGATACAAGTAGATCTATCATTTGATCCAGCAATCCCATTACTGGGCATCTACCCAAAAGAACAAAAGACATTTTATGAAAAAGACATCTACATTAGAATGTTTATAGCAGCACAATTGCAAAGATGTGGAAATGACCCAAGTGCCCATCAATACATGAGCGGATTAATAAAATGTGGTATATGTATACCATGTAGTACTATTCAGCTATAAGAAACAATGGTGATATAGCACCTGTTGTATTTTCCTGGATAAAGCTGGAACCCATTCTACCAAGTGAAGTATCCCAAGAATGGAAAAATAAGCACCACATGTACTCACTAGCAAACTGGTTTCATTGATCAACACCTAAGTGCACATACAGGAATAACATTCATCTGGCATCGGGCAGATGGGAGGGGGGAGGAGGGGATGGGTATATACATACATAATGAGTGTGATGCGCACCATCTGGGGGATGGACACGCTTGAAGCTCTGACTTGGGGGGGTAGGAGGGAAAGGGCAACATACGTAACCTAAACATCTGTACCCCCATAATATGCTGAAATAAATAAAGAAAGAAATTACAAAAGGAGAAAATCAAAGGACATGGGGATCAGAATTTCTTCCTTCAGCCAATCTACCAAACTTTGTCCCACAAAGGTCCCCACTTATTTCTAAAGACATCATGTCCTTTAGCCAAAGCCCACCAGAAATATACCTGTAGTTGAATATGTTGGGTTTAATACTCATTGTAATGAAGGTGAACACAAACCATGGGGAGCCATGGGGCACCTCAGTAAGAGATTGTTAGAAAGAACTTACTACAGGATTTGGGCTTTGGTTAGGTGATTTAGGGGAGGGTTCAAGGAAGAAGGGATTTGCTCTCGACTGGGGGCTGCTGGGAAGTGGCAACAATTCTATGATTGGGTATTTTAATAAATCTTATCTAGAGAGAGGTCATACTAAAATGAGGCTAAAGCTGTAATTGGTAAAGAAGCAGTGGCCATACTAGCCAGGAGAGAGCGATATTTGCTGTTTTGTGGTTTGGGCAATATTCATGTTTTTGTTTGTTTTTAGATGAAAATTATGAAGTAACTTTGCTTTCTCTCACTTTATCATGGTCTCAGAGTGACCTTGTCTGATGCTGGTATTCTGCGAGATTTTTTATGTCCATCAGGAAAACAACATAGTCAAGCTATGAGTTCCAGGCCAACTTCTAACACTGAAGTCTAGCTGTAAGTGTCAGACCTCCTCTTGGATATTAGGGCTACCTTTCTCTTTTTCAGCAGCAAAAGCATTATGGACGCAGGAGGTGGCTCCTACAATGGAGATATTTTCTCTTCTCCAAACTAATCATGCATCAGGCACTGACCCTGTACTTAACCAAGGTAGACTCTTACCAGAGGATTTTGTCAATGTATAATCTTGATCTTGTTGATTAATTTTTGCTCTTTACAAGGCCAATAGATACCAAAGGTGCTACTACAATATTTTTGTCATAGTCTATCTATGATCTCTAAGATGATTTTGAAGTGCATTCACAGAATAGTTCAAGGTGGCAACTCTGTTCCCACTCCCTGTTTCTATTTTTTATCTTCTTCTCAATAGTTTTTGAATGAAAAAGATACAAATACTTTCCACCCTGCACACAGGGCTCCCTCCCATTGAGCATGAACTAATTGCTGTATTTACCTAGATAGTCTCTGCTGCTGCAGTTATAAAGACTATTAGTGCTCACTGGTAATTCATTCTGAGTAATATATTAGGTCAAATTCTACCTCTTGGTTCATTTAGGAATGTCCTCCCCTTTGTTGTAGATAATTAATATCATTTGACCACCTGCAAAACATTCTAAACTGTCGAGTAAAGAGACAGAAAGAACAATTAATTTATACTCGTGGTAGGTCTTCTGGGTAAGACTTTCTGAGTCTTGTACAATGCTGGTGTTTGGACAATGATTAATTAAGAGAACAGAAAATAAATCCGGTCGAACAACCCCCTCCTGCTTCTTTAATGTTCCATGGCTTTGGGAGCACTGGGCAATTTCACTGTGTGCCCCTCCCATCATGAATGAGCTTTCCAAAGTTAGGATTCAATCTGTGTTAACCGTAGGGAATCTTTTGGTTCTCATGCACAAAGACTGAGATATTTACATAAATAAAGGCCTCACAAGCATAATTGAGCATTAGGAACATCTGTAGCAGTGGAGGGAAGATGGATTAGGTGACAGAGTTTCTGGAAAATATAGACTGGGTCTAGGAAAGAAGTTGATTTGCATGCAAGTGGCCAGATTGACTTCATTGTAGCTCCTGAAGAGTAAACTAATATTTCTCAGTTTTTATCTTTCACTAAACCATAGAAATGAGCCACAGAAAATGTTATTGACCCAATTGCTTGGTCATTTTTGATCTACCTCATCATACAATCAAAATAGTTTAAGAAAAATTGACAGAATAGTACATGTCCCTGATTCCTTCCCACTTGTCCATTGGATGCCATTTCCATATTTCATGGATGTCTTCCTTGTTGCTGAGTGCCCTCTAAGATACCTCAGGATCAACTCCCCCTGCCTCAAACAATGCATGCATGCACACACACACACACACACACACACACAAATCCCTTGTAGCTGTGCTTATAACCTAGATCTGTCCATTTCTAAATTTCCCTTTCCCAGTTTTACTTCTATTAAATCACCTGGTGACTTATACAAACTAATTTGTGTCAATGCTGATAAGGAGTTAGTGTGTTTCCCTTTCACAGATACCTGCATTTAAGTGTGTGTCATCCACATTGCCTTATTCCCAAAGAGTAACTCTAATGATGGAATTTCAGGAGCTCTGTTAGGTTAGACATGGGGAACATCTTTGGTTTGGTGGGACATTCTAATACTGCCTCCTACCACAGCCTTTAGGCTGCCACAGACTCCAGCTATCAATGAAGCCAGATCATACCATATACATAATACATTTAAGAAGACAATATCATGGGACTCCCTTAAATGTAAGTCATCAGAAAATAAATCAGGGAGAGTGTGATATTACAGTTAATTTTATATGTCAAATTGACTAGGCCATGTGGTGCCCAGACATTTGATAAAATGTAAAATGTTATTCTGGGAGTATCTCTGAGAGTGTTTCTGGATGAGATTAACATTTGAATCCCTGGGCTGAATAAAGCAGGTTGCCCTCTCTAATGTGGTTGGACTTCATGAATCTAAAAAAAAAGACAGTCATAGGGAAATCCTCCTGGCTAACTATGTGAGCTGAGACATTTGTCCTTTATGACCTTCAGACTTGACCTGAAACATTGGCTTTTCTTGGATCTTCAGATTGCCAGCTTTTAGAATGTAACTTACACCATTAATTCTCCTGGTTCTCAAGCCTTTAGACTCTGACTAGACTTACACATTGGCTTTCCTGGCCAGTTTCTTATATTTTCTTATATTAAATTAATATCTCTCTCTCTCTCTCTCTCTCTCTCTCTCTCTTTCTCTCTCTCTATATATATATGTATACACACACACGCACACACACACACACACACACATGCATATATAGATATCGGTTTCCTAGTGGTTCTGTTCCTCTGGAGAACCTTGACTAATACAGAGAATTTACTCTTTTCACAATAAATGGTAAGAGTGTGTATAGAAGAATTCAGTAAAAATATTTTTTCATGTTATCCTGCATAACATATTTATTTAAATTTAGATTGAATTGGCTGATCAATTTAGGCAAATACTAATTGATTTAATCAAATAGCTGAACTGGTATAGTACAACAACCAAGAATTTCAGGCAAGCTAGTCATTTTTTTATTATAATTTCAAAATAGTATGGGGATACAAGTGTTTTTGGTTACATGGAACACTTTTGTTATGCTTGAGTCAGGGTTATAAGTGTGCCTATCACACAAACAGTGTTCGTTGTACACATTACATAGGTTTTTGCCCATCTACTCCTCCTCCCTTTCCCATGCTTGATTTCCACTGAGTTTTATTTTCCTTTGTGCACATGTATGTTCATTGGTTAGTTCCAATTTAATAGAAGGTACATTTGGTACATGTTTTTCCATTTCTTTAAACACTTCACTTAGGAGAATGGTCTCCAGTTCCATCCAAATTGTTGCAAAAAGACATATTTCATCTTTCTTCATGACCGAGTAGTATTGCATAGTATACATATACCACATTTTATTAATTCACTCATGAATTAATGGGAACTTGGGCTGATTCCACATCTTTGCAATTGTGAATTGTGCTGCAAAAAACATTTGTGTGCAGGTGTCTTTTTGATAAAATGACTTCTTTTCCTTTAGGTAAATACTCAGTAGTAGGATTGCTGGGTCAAATGGTAGGTCTACTTTTAGTTCTTTGAGGAATCTTCATACTGTTTTCCATAGAGATTATACTAATTTGCAGTCCTACCAACAGTGTATAAGTGTTCCTTTCTCTCTGCATCCATGCCAGTATCTATTGTTTTTGGACTTTTAAATAAAAGCCATACTAATTGGGATAAAGTGATGTCTCACTGTGGTTTTAATTTGCATTTCCTCAATGATTAGTGATGTTGAGCATTTGTTCATTTGTTTTTTGGCCATTTTTCTATCTTCTTTTGAATAGCTTCTGTTCATGTGTTTTGCCCACTTTTTTTCCTTACTGATTTGCTTAAGTTCTTTCTAGATTCTGGTTATTAGCTCTTCATCGGATGTATAGCTTGAAAATATTTTCCCATTCTGTAACATGTCTATTTGCTCTGTTGATTATTTCCTTAGCTGTGCAGAAGCTTTTAAATTTAATTAAGTACCATTTATTTATTTTATTGTTGCTGTGATTGCCATTGGGGTCTTCCTCATAAATACTTTGCCTAGGCATATATGTAGAAGAGTTTTTCCAACATTTTCTTCCAGAATTCTTATGGTTTCATGTCTTACACTTAAGTCTTTTATCCATGTTGAATTAATTTTTGTGAGTGGTGAGAGATATGGATCCTGTTTCATTCTTCTGCATGTGGTTATGCAATTCTCCCAGCACCATATTTTGAATAGGGTTTCTTTTCCCCAATGTATATATTGTTGTCTACTTTGTCAAAAATCAGTTGGATATATGTGGATAGTTTTTATATTTGAGTTATCTCTTCTGTTCCATTGGTCTATGTCTCTATTTTTGTGCCAATGACATACTGTTTTGGTTACTGTAGCCTTGTAGTATAGTTTGAAGTCTGGTAATGTGATGCTTCCAGGTTTGTTCTTTCTGCTTAAGATTGCTTTGGCTATTCAGGCTCTTTTCTGGTTTCAAATGAAGCATAGAATTCTTTTTCCTAGATCTGTGAGAAATGACATTGATATTTTGATGGGGGTTGCATTGAATCTGTAAATTACCTTGGGTAGTGTGAACATTTTAACAATGTTGATCCTACTAATCTATGAGCATGGTATGTTTTTCCATCTGTATCATCTCCAATTTCTTTCATTACTGTTTCCTAGTTCTCTTTGTATAACTTTGTAGAATCTTTCACTTTCTCAGTTAAGTATTAAAATATTCCTAGGTATTTTATTTTCTTTGCAGCTATTTTGAATGGTATTGACTCTTTGATTTGACTCTCAGCTTGACTGTTATTGGTGTATAGGAATGCTACTGATTTGTGTACATTGATTTTGTAATCTGAGACTTTGCTGAATTTATTTATCAATTCCAGGAGTCTCTTGGTGGAGTATTTGGGGTTTTCTAAATATAAGATTATATTGTCAACAAAAAACTGTAGTCTGATCTCTTTTTTCCCCATTTGGATACCCTTTATTTCCTTCTCTTGCCTGATTGCTGTGGCTAGAAATTCCAGCACTATGTTGAATAGAAGTGGTGACAGTGGGAACCCTTGTCTTCTTCCATTTCTTAATCAGAATGCTTTCAACTTTTCCCCACTCAGTATGATGTTGGCTGTGGGTTTCTCAGATATTGCTTTTATAATTTTGCATTATATTCCTTCTATGACTAGTTTGTTCAGGGTTTTTATCACGAAAGGGTACTGAATTGTTGAATGCTTTTTCTGCATCTATTGAGATGATCAAGCTAGTCATTTTAATCAAACTACTATGCATCTTAGTGCTTATTAACTAGTTCAAATCTCTCACAGCTGGTCAAGACAGTCAAAACTAGAAAAAGAAATACAGACATACCTCAGACATACCTTGTTATATTGCATTTTGCTTTATTTAACTTTGCAGATATTGGCTTTTTCACAAATTGAATGTTTGTGGCAACCCTGCACCAACCAATCTATCAGTACCATTTTTCCAATAGCATCTTCTCACTTTTTGTCTTTGTGTCAGATTTGGTAATTCTCACAATATTTCAAACTTTTTATTACTATTATATCTGTTATTGTGTTCTGTTATCAATGATCTTTGATGTCACTATTGTAGTTGTTTCAGGGCACCACAGACTGGGTGGCGAACTTAATTGATACATGTTGTATGTGTTCTGATTGCTGCACTATCCAGCCATTCCCTTATCTCTCTCCCTCTCCTAAGGCCTCCTTGTTCTCTGAAACACAACGAATTGAAATTAGGCCAATTATTAACTCTACAATGGCTTCTAAGTTTTCAAGTGAAAGGAGGAGTCACATATCTCTTATTTTAAATCAAGTGTTAGAAATGTTTAGGCTTAATGAGTAAGATACATTGAAAGCCAAATTAGGCTGAAATCTAGGCTTCTTTATACTAAACCAAATTATGAATGCAAAGGAAAAGTTTCAGGAGGAAATTAAAAATGCTACTCCTGTGAACACATGAATGATAAGAAAGCAAAACAACCCTTTTGCTGATAGGGAGAAAGTTTGAGTGGTGGATAAAAGATTAAACTGCCACAACATTCCCGTAAGTCAATGCCTAATTCAGAGCAAGGTCCTAACTCTCTTCAATTCTATAAAGGGTGACAGAGATGATGAAGCTACGGAAAAAAAGTTTAAAGCTAGCAGAGGTTGGTTCGTGAGGTTTAAAAAAGAAGCCATCTCTATAACATAAAAATACAAGGTAAAGCAGCAAGTACTGATGTAGAAGCTGCAGCAAATTATCCAGAAGATTTAGCTATGATCATTGATGAAGGTGGCTACACTAAACAATAGATTTTCAATGTAGATCAAACAGCCTTCTATTGGAAGTAGATGTCATCTAGGACTTTCATAGCTAGGGAGGAGAAGTCAATGCCTGGCTTCAAAGCTTCAAAAGACAGGCTGCTCTCTTGTTAGGGGATATTGTAGCTGGTAAGTTGCAGTAAGTTGAAGTCAATGCTCATTTCTGATTCTGAAAATCCCAGGACCCTTAAGAATTATGCCACATCTACTCTGCCTATGCTATATCATCCACAAATCCTGGATGATAGCACATCTGTTTACAGTATAGTTTATTTAAGCCGGCTATCGAGACATTGCTCAGAAAATAGAAATAACTTTCAAAATATCATGGCTCATTGACAATGCACCCAGTCACCCGAGAGCTCTTATGGAGATGTATGAGGAGATTAATGTTGTTTTCATGCCTGCTAACACAATACCCATTCTGAAACCCATGAACCAAAGAGTAATTTCAACTTGCAAGTTATATTTAAGAAATATATTTCATAAGGCTATAGCTGCCATAGATAGTGATTCCTCTGATGGATCTGGGCAAAGTCAATGGAAAACCTTTTGACAAAGATTCACCATTTTAGATGCCAATAAGAACATTCATGATTCATGGGAGGAAGTCAAAATATCAATATTAACAGGAGTTTAGAAGTTGATTCCAGCCCTCACGAATGACGTTGAAGGGTTCAAGACTTCAAGGGGAGGAAGTAATCACAGATGTGGTTGAAATAGCAAGAGAACTAGAATTACAAGTGGTGCCTAAAGATGTGACTGGATTGCTTGCAGTGTCATAATAAAACTTGAACAGATAAGGAGTTACTTCTTATGGATGAGAAAAGTGGCTTCTTGAGATGGAATCCACTCCTGGTTAAGATACTGTAAGCATTGTTGAAATGACAACAAAGAATTTAGAATACAGTTGACTCTTGAACAACACAACTTTGAATTCGGAGGTTCCACTTATATACGGATTTATAAGTGGCAGAGGCAGATTTCTTCTGCTCCTGCCACCCCTGAAACAGCAAGACTAACCCCTCCTCTTCCTCCTTCTCCTCAGCCTAGTCAACATGAGGACGATGAAGACATTTATGATGACCTACTTCCACTTAATGAACAGTATATATATGTTTATTTTTCTTACGATTTTCTCAATAACATTTTTCTTTCTCTAGCTTACTTTATTGTAAGAATATGGTAATAGTACATATAATATACAAAATATGTATTAATTGACTGTTATCGGTAAAGCTTCCAGTCAAGACTAGGCTATTAGTATTTAAGTTTTTGGAAATTCAAAAGTTATACACTGATTTTTGACTGTGTAGGGATCAGTGCCCCTAAACCCTGCATTGTTCAAGAGTCAACTGTATTACATAAACTTAGTTGATAAAACAGCATCAGGGTTTGAGAGAGTTGACTCCAATTTTGAAAGAAGTTCTACTGTGAGTAAAATGCTATCAAATAACATCACATGCTACAGAGAAATGTTTTGTGAGAGGGAGAGCAAATCAATGTAACAAACTTGATTGTTGTCTTAGTTTAAGAAATTGCCACAGCCACCTCAGCCTTCAGCAACCACCATACTGATCAGTCAGCAGCCATGAACATTGAGGCAAGACCCTCCACTAGCAAAAAGATTACAACTACCTAAAGGCTTAGATGATTGTTAACAATAAAGTATATTTAATTAAGGTATGTACATTTTTAAAGATATAATACTATTGCACTACAATATAGTGTAAATGTAACTTTAATGTCCACGGGGAAACCAGAAAATTTGTTTGACTTACTTTGTTGTGATATTCATTTTATTGTGCTAGTCTGGAACTGAACCTGCAGCATCTCTGAGGTATGCCTGTAGTTTGAATGGTCTATGCCAGGTAGGCTCTGTACAATTAGTTAAATTAGGATACATAATACAGCTTCATCAGGGGAACAAAGGGCAAGCTTGGCTGACATGACTGATCAAATCAAGCAAAGCAGTCAAAGTGGTTTGTCAATCTATGCTTAAGTTTCATCAAACACTGAGTTTAGTCCCTCTCCGATTTTGATTCATTTTGAATTATTTCCCTGAATATTTTGACTGAATCAACCAACCAGTATCACAGTTTTATAAGGATACACACTTGGAATTAGCTGCACTTTTCAGCTTCCATTTAACAAGGGACCTTAGACAGAGGTAGCACATGCACAAGGAGGTCTATGAAACTCTAAGATGGTCACAGGAAATTATTACATGGTAGAACCAAATGGTATAAAAGGCATGATCTGATTCCTTCAGCTGTCATACTGGAAAAAGATCTGCTGCATGGAATCTACCCAAGAAGATAATATTACACGGTCAGGCTGGTTTGTTGGTCATAACTCACTGCCAATATAAAACCAAATATTCAAAGCAACGTATCAGAAAAAGTAATAAAAGAGAAAAATGGTTACAACTTCCTACCTGATCTCAAAAGATTTTATTCATAACAAGAGAATCCCATATCCTGAAGAAACATTAATTCAATTCATGTTCTACTCCTTTGAGGATTACAGTATAAATTCTTTCCCCATTGCCTGGCTCCTGCCCTGAATAAATTTCAAAGATTTTTTTCATCAAAGAAAAGCAAATTAAGATTTTTGCTTCTCTGTCCAAAGCTAACCATGCCACTGCAGTCCAGAATGGTGTCAAAATACAAGCTGAATACTGTAGGTAGGCTGCAAAAACAAAAGAAAATCACCAACTTTTTTTCAAGGATTTGGGGTAGGGTTAAAAAAGGTTATTTGGAGCATAATATAAAGAAAAACAATTCACAGGCAGAATATGCAAATGCAGTCTTGTAGTTTTCTTCTTTGAGAATTTCTATGGCTAACATTTAAACCCAGGCTGACATATGTGTCACCCTGCATTCTATCCACCTGTATCTGGAAATTGGTATACTATACTATAGTGAACTACTTTTCATATTGTGGATCATAGACCATTGGTGAGTTGTGAAATAAATGTGGTATAAAAGGACCCATCTCTTTTTTCATTTTCCTTTTTTCCCTTTTTTTAAATCAAACAGAATAGAGTAGAAAATATCATAGTGTAGTACTCATAGTAATGATAATATTTATAAATTTTTTATGTCAGTTATGTGGTCATATTTTATATTTGTATATGTTTTAATATATGTTATATATCTATTAATATCTATCTATCATCTATATGTAAAGTGTGTATGTTACATGTATGTGTGTTTGTACTGGGTTATGATGTTAAACATATTTCTTACTGAGGGTTGTGGTCAAAAAAGCTTGAAAGACATTGCTGTAATGGAAAGTGCATGAACTTTATAGTCACACAGATCTGAACATTCACCAACAATAAAAAAAAATCTTAACTATAATAACAATAGCAGAATGCCACTTATATCTTAATTCAAACTTGACTCAGAATTATCTTAAAGAAATGTACTGCAAAAATCATATGAATTATTAATCAAGTATTCAGCGTCTTAGTCAATTTGGGCTGTTATAACAAAAGGATGGTATATACAAACATAATGAGTGAGATGTGCAATGTTTGGGGGATGGTCGTGCTTGAGGCTCTGCCTCGAGGGGGGAGGGGGGCATGGGCAATATACGTAACCGTAATATTTGTACCCCCATAATATGCTGAAATAAAAAAAATGACAAAAAAACCAAAAACACAAAAATACCATAAACTGGGTGGCTTAGAAACAACAGAAATTTATTTCTCACAGTTTTTTCTGGTGGCTAGGAAGTCCAAGATCAAAGTGCTGACAGATTAAGTGATTAGTGAGAGCGCTCTTCCTAGATTGTGATCTTTGCTGTAACCTCATGTGGCAGAAGGGGGAAGTGATCTCTCTAGGATATCTTTTATAAGGGCACTAATCTCATTTATGAGGGTCCCTACCCTCATGATCTAATCATCTCTCAAAGGCTCCATATCTTATACTATCACCTTGGGGGTTAGGATTTCAATATGCATTTTTTGGGGACAGAAACATTCAGATCACAGCAGTGAAGTGTGTTTTTTTTTAATTATTTAATTCACAATTCTGTTTGCTGCCTATAGGGTGGATTCTCAAGGGTTCAAGATGACACTTTTTGCCCTAGCTCATTCCTCAAATGTGCACTTGCAGTTTAAAAGGGCATGCCTGACTTAGCACAGAGTCTATCTTGCTACTAAGCAATCAACCCTAAGCACTATAGATGGGGATCATAAGGGCAAAACTGTGGTCTCTGCACAGCAGAGTGATTCAGGAGGTGGCTGACTTAGGGGGAAATTGCTGAGAATATTACCAGAAGTTTAAGAATAAACTGATCTTTAAATATTAAGATGCTGATGCCATGTAATACAGAACTCATGAGTGCTCTCTTCTAGCTAAGTTTACCTTCTCAGCTTACTGATATCTATTCTGTTCAAACTTTCAGTTAAAAAACCAACATATTTATTCTACTTTCCCCTTCTTTTTCCTTCACATCTGATCAGAGGCAAGAGAGTGAACTTTGGAGTCAAAGAGAACTGGGTTCAAATTCTGCCTTTCATTCTTACTAGTTCATTTTCCCCAACAATAAAATAGCATGTAGTTAGTATCAGAGATGTTGGTCAAAGGGTACAAGCTTTAAGTTACAAGATGAACCAGTTCTGGGGATATAAAATAAAATTTAAAAATGTTTCCTATCTCCTTTTTCATCTTCTTTCATAATGTCTTTTAAATTTATTCCTTTCTCTTCATTGTTACTGCTACCGTTTATCACCTCATACTCAAAATACTGAAATAAGTTCCTAGATCAATGGGATTTTAATCTTTTTACTGTCCCCACATATCTGAGGAATATGACATACTTATATCAGCTTGTCAGTAATGTGGTTCCCCACTCCAGTGATTATCATCTGCATGTATATGGGGAAAAGGAGTTTATGGAATCTAAAGGAGCTATATTTTTAAATAAACAACAAGCCCCCAAACGATTCTGATTTGCTCCTGTAGGCAGCTGATCATATCTCACATTGAGAATCACCATAAACTTATCTTGACTTCAAAATCTTCCATGATTTGGTCCTTTACTACATGTAACAACAGCTAATACTAACTGACACTCATGCAGGACTTACGTATGAGTTAAAATGCTTTCATATATATTAATATACACACAGATATATTCTCATTCAATTCCCTAATAACATACCACATGGTAGGTATTGTTATCTTCATCCCACTGACAAGAAAATAGGCTCAGAAGAGTTAGATAACTTGACAAAGCTCACATAGTAAGTGGCAAAGTAGAATTCCCAAACTCAGGTCATTCTGGCCAGAAAACCCATGGTCCTGAGTCCTAATAGCTGCTGGTACACTCTTTTTCCCAAGACTTACCTCCTTCTTTGGTCTTTAGCTTCTGGGCTTCCTGACCTGATCCATGCCTTTAGTTAACACATTTGCTTCTCAGATTACATTGGTTGATTTGAGGCCCTGATCTGACATGGCTCCAGTTTCAGTTCAGGTTCCTGTATCATGTCATTGCCCCATAAGGCCTGCGTCAGACTGTTCCTTCAGACTAGGAATGCCTTTGCTTTTCTCCTCTCTCATCACTTCAAGTCCTCCAACCTTCAAGGCCTACCTGAGGTTCATAGTCTCTGTGAAACCACTGAACAATTCAGCTCAGTTTCTCTCCCTTGTCTGACTCTCTTAAGCATTTCTTGTGTGTACTGCAATAAGTGAACATTTTGTAATAAAGTGTCTTTTCTAATAATGATTTCATTAAAATTTTTTGTCTACTCACCAGATTATAAATTCTTGTTGGTACAGATTCTGTCTTATGTATTGTTGTATCCCTCATAATACCTGATACCATGTTAGGTGCTCATATATACTTATGGACTGAGTGATTTCAAATAGGACAAACTTGATAGAAATAAAATGGAAACAACTATGACTTGAATACAATGGTCTGAAGTGTTTCTAAAGCATGAGAGCCTTCATGGGGATCTTAAGGACTTCAGAATGTGCCTGGAGATTCTTACTTGGCTACATTCATTATATGCCATTTTGACAGACTTTGAGATGAAGTCTTGTTGCTGAAGCAGAGCCCAAGGAGGGCTGACTTCACTATACAACAAATGTCATTTTCCAGTTTTCCCATGACCTTCTTAGAAGTTTGTATTGAGATCATCTTGGAGCCCCTCCAATCTCCAAGATATTTGAAAACCATTAGCACCTCTTCTCTTCAATTCTATTTTTCTCCTTACACTCTCAGTGCTCATCACAGTGGGAGACACATAGTGGGCCTTCAATAAAAGTTTTTTGAATGGTATTTTAATATTTACATATTTTTCTATGAGAGGCGGCACAGGAGAGTGGCTAAGAGTGTACTCTAGACCCCAACTGACTGAGTTTAAGTACTGTCTCTAGCACTTATCAATCCTATGACCTTAGGAAAGTCAAGTTACCATTCTGTGTCTCATGTTCCTCACTTTTAAAATTAGGATGGTAATAATAACCACATTGAAAAGTGGTCCTAATAACTTATCTAACAGAGGAAAATAAACCATCAAACAGAGAGTAAGAGAAGTAAACTCACAACACAACTACCCTCTGTTTAATTATAACACGTGTGGCCTAACTTGCTATCTGTGAGTTCTTTCTCAGCCTCAAAAAAGTTCCTGAGTGGACAATAGGAGTGTAAACTTCCCTGCTTCCTCAAGGAGAGATAGTACCAGATGCCTCCTGCTATCAAGAAGAAAGAAGAAACTAATTTCTGCTATCAATATGCTATGTGAGAAACAGAAAAGGCCAGCACAGCAGCTTCACAGCCATGTTTTTTTATCAGTCCACTGAAACAGAGCCAAAAAAAAGGCATTTCTACCCTGTAAAACACCAAGCACCTTTCCTTACTGCCCGACATCGACATTTCTTTCTTCCCTCTGTGTGTCGTGGCCCCTTCCTTCCTTCTTTTTGGAAAATAAATAAACTTTTGCTTTTGTGTATCCTAATCATGTATAAGAATTCTTTCTCACCCCGTGTATGGACTTCACATCCTAACATACATCTCAAGGTTTTTGTTTATATTAGCTACAATAAATCCATATAATAAATTAATATGATAAATCCAGTGCCTGGAACATAGCAAGTATTTGTTGTTACTAGCTTTTCCCTTTTCTGTGCAGGCAATATCTCTCTGTCTTCTTTCACTACTTGTCCATTTCTTTCATACCACATATAATTTGTAAAAATGTGATCAGTGTTTATATATAGTATCTTCTAATTGTGTCCCATGTAGCTTGTTTCTCACTGAGATATTTCCTCAGTGTGATGAATCCTTAATATCTATAATTACTATAGAATTAACTGCTGAAATGCACCCTCATATAGCAGTGAGAATGTGCAGCTGAAAGTTGAGCTATTAGGAAAACAACATGGAAAAAATAATGAAGTTGAATTGATTTGCATTATTCATGCATCACCCTTAACGTCTTCAAACAACTCAGAGCAAGGTTGATATGTTGCCTGGATATTTTAGTAATTTTCCAACTTTAAACTAACTGTTCTCTAGATCTTCCTCTGTAGCTGCCAGTTGAAGCCAGTCTAATACATTCATTGGTGAGTATTAGTCTAAATCATTGTCCTGACTGAAGGACCCTTAAAGAGTCCTGTATTAAAAAAAAACAAATTTCTTTTTTTTTTTGAGTGAAGCATTTGAGTGATAGATACTATATATGTACTAACTATCCAACCTCCAAATTTTGAAGCACTCATATGATACTTTTCCCCTTACTTCTTCTTGTGATGTCCTAAATAGAAATCTGAGTGATCCTGTGTGCTAGCAGGCAAAGAAGTGTACTTTAACCACTATTCATACCTCTTCAGTTGCTCTAACAAACCCTATTGTGGCAACGCCAATGGCAGATGATGCTATAGTCTGTAACTTCTGGCTTCTTGCAGAATGAATAAGGGTATTTAGCCTTATAGTTATATTTTCACATTTGAGTGCTAAAATTCCTGTTAAAATGGGATTGGGGATAACAATAGCTAATGCAAGTAAATATGGTGTAGCATAACATAACTGTTAAGCCTGTGTGCTTTGGAGCTAGTCTGCCTGTAGAAATTCTGGCTCTACCATTATCTGTGTGGCCTTTGGCAAGCTACTTAACCTCTCAGTGCTTCAGTTTCCACATCTGTAAATAAGTTAACAGTGTAAAGCATTTGCAAGAGTACCTGGCACATAATAAGTGTGTAGTAATTGGAGCTGCTGTTACTCATGAATGATATATGGATCTCTGTTGGTGAGAGAGAGTTATATCTAGAGAACTTTCTAAGGAAGCTACTGACAATATCTTAGTTCTCAGCTCATGCTGAATAATAATTTATATGTAGGCATAAACTGGTTGCACTACACCTGTGCAATTGAAGAATCCAATTTCTCAATAGAATGTGGTGGTTAAGATGAACCTGCAGAGGATTTTTTTTGTATGGATATTTTTTTCTGCCTGCCCTCACTAGGGGACAGTTGCCATAGAGTGACTTTGGAAAAATACACTCTGAAAATCTCATTGTAATTGTAAACATGAACAATAGCATAGTATAGTGGAAAGGGCATGATTTACTTCCATTTCTAGCAATATCATACTCTAGATCAGGCGTCCTCAAACTATGGCTCAAGGCCACATGCAGCCCTCCTGGGACATTTATCCAGCCCACCGGTGTTTTTGCCGCCGCTGTCTGTCCTGCTTAGCAGCTGACTCCTCCAGGCCCACAGTGCGCACTCTCCAACGGTCTGAGGGACAGTGAACTGGCCCCCTGTTTAAAAAGTTTGAGAACGCCTGCAGATAATCTGTGAAGTCTAACCCCACTCCCAGCTACAAAACACCACACATTCTGGATAAAATTAACATATTCATTCACCAAATATTTTTTTTCTTCTTCTTTTTTTCCTTTTATTTCATCATATAATGGGGGTACAAATATTGTTAG
>VBSM01000656.1:2231767-2265923 GCA_008086735.1 Cheirogaleus medius | reverse complement strand
GTGCCTATCCTTAATCTTCTAAAACAGAACAAAGCCGAACCCAGAATTCTTCATTCACCAAATATTGAACACCTTTACCATGTGCCAGAGAGCTCATTGTAGGTGTTGTGGAAGTGAATCAAATAGACACAAATGCCTGAACCTGCGAATAGAACCAACACTTTTTAAGGTATAGTTGAGTTTTCAAGAAAGAAAAGATATTTCCAGGAGCCAAAACCAAAGAGGAAACCAAGAAACTATGGTTTCCCTGGGTATGGTGGAAGTTTGCATATTTGTAACCAAGGCTTGGGTTTTAATACCCATGCATGGTATGGGAATTGAGACTCCATGTAAGATCTCTATGTAAAATTGGGTTTCTCAAAGTGCTCTATGTGCAATGAAAGAATGTACTAGAAAAACTCTTCTCTTTGGCAGAAGATGGCAAGGGCATTTTTTCTTCTCAGCCTGTGTTCTTGGCGGAGAAAATGTGTCCTTCCTGAGGATTTGTAATCATGGGCCTGCCCTCATGTGGCTTTGGAGTTTGAATTTAAACTCCATGCATAGTTCTGAAATGTGCAAGTAAAAAACTATACCATAAACGTGTTGGCATTTGCTGTCAGATGTTCCATGTGAAAAATTCTGCCATCACATCCAAATTCCAGCCAGCAGGAATAGGACAAGGAAAGATAGTTGTCAAACCCTCTTTGATAGCTGGAACCGCAGTAGACATTTTAAATCATGAAGTAGAAGCTTGAGTTGAAAATTATATAGCAACAATTTAGATCTGGTATCTGGGTTCTTGGTGATCATGGAGCCACCATGTATTTCCAATGTATTTCCTACATTAAAGTAAGAGAAATACAGTTGTGTTTATATTAGTTTTTGTCACTTGTAGCTGAACTGAATACTAATTAATACAGGTATTGGGAATAAAACAAAGCCATTTTTTCAATGAAATTAACTTTTATTTGAAAGAAGACTACATTTTCCCACATGTATCTTCTGAAGACTCTATACTAAACAATACCTGCTTAACCATTGTCCCAATATTAAAATTTCTAACAGCAAATTATATAATTGCTCTAGGTAATAAATAAGGGCTGTCCTTCACTGATTAAAGGAATACTTAAACTTCAATAAGTTTAACCCAAAAATCACACTTAAAGTTTTTAAGTTTCTTTTTTTAAATAAACAGCAACTTAGAGTTTGCCTCTATAAGACTCTCACTGAAAGAACTACTAAAGGATATATATCAGGAAGAAGAAAATTGAACTGAGAAGGAAGCCATGAGGCACAAAACAGATTTTTCAGCAAAAAAATTGGTATACATGCGAGTAAATCTAAAGCAGCATTGACGACATAGTCGGAAAGAGTATAGATTTTAGAGTTATAGAATAGGGATCAAATCCAGGCTCTTCCATTTACCTTCTGTGGGACCAGAGGCAAATTACTTAACCTCTTTGAGCCTTAGTTTCCTCATTTGTAAATTGGGAGAATTACAACAATAACTATATAATGTAGTTACTTAAATATTAGAAATAATTTATGTAAGACTCCTGACATGGGCCTCAATGCATGTTCTTAAAACATGACACATAATAATATGAACAACTGTAGAGATGCAACAAAACATTTGCTAATAATCATAAATGACCTTGGAGATGGCTGTTACTTTGTCATTTTCTTGTCTTCCAGAATATCTCACAGGGTAACATTTAGTATATTTTTTTAGTCTTATACTTTGGCTTGAGACCTAGCTTTCAGCCTGTTTGCTTAGACAACTGGTATCGTCAGCACATTGCAAATTTTCTGCCTTCAGGATAACCTACATGGAAAGCCAAATCATAATAAGAGTACCAGTGTATTAAATCATAATGAGAAACAAATTTTGTAGGAATTGGAATGTATAAAGTGTTTTCGAAAACCCATTCTCTCCTTCTAGGGAGATAAATATGGGAAATCAAGTCAAAATTGTATGACCTTAAGCAAGTCACTTATTCAGGAAGCTTGATGAGCTTTGAATCACATAAAGGTGAGTTGGATGAAATGAAAATTTAATGATATAAAACTAAGATAGACTGACACATCTCAAATAAAGGGATATTTGTCAGTGGGAGTAACATACTTGATGTCCACTGTTTCAAACTTCCTATATTCATTATCACAATAGAGATGAATGGTCTTGCTAATGGAATTACAATGCAAAATCCTTTAGCTAAGGTGTTTTCCCCCTAGGCAGTGCTTGAATGGGCATTGTCAAAGGTCAATATTTATTCACTGACTATCATTTTTCCTATGCCTGTCAGCTCAATTTTCCTTTTTCATAGACACATTCTTCCTTTAGATTTATTAATAGAGTTAATCAGGTTAAAGTCCAATTCTACTAGCCTATAAAATTTCATTTCCTTGAAAATTTGCTTATTCGTATTTATTATGTGTTGATTTCTTAGTAATTCTGAAAGCAATTTTGCCCTCCTTCTCAAGTTCCTGTGTATGTATGTGGGGGCTGGAGTACCTCATTGCAGGCTCCTATATGAAGTTGGTTGGTATTACTGATCCACCACTGACTACTCAATTTGAAATGTATTTTGGCTTAGTCTCATCACTATGGAAAGTACATGTGGCACATGCTTTGTATTGTTCTTCCAATTGTGGGAATAAATTTGTATTAAGTCATCCATACATTTGTTGCAAAATTTCTAGTGGCTTAACTGTGAGATGTGCATGGTACTTCAGCAGCCATATCAGAAGGAAAATAGAAGAAGCTTGGGATGGGCAATGCCAAAGCCTAAAATGACTGATCCACCTGTAGTACTGAACTCTGAGGGAGGTGACCCGAAGTCCAAAGTTATCTGGTTTGGTGAAATTTGGCTCCATCAGTGGTCATAATTAAGGTTCAAGGATGATCTCATGGGTTGTGGTTGGAAGTAGTACAGGAGTTAGTGATACCTTGAGTCATACAGAAGACAAGACTATAGTTTAAAAAATAATTTGGGTTTGAAGCATATTTCCAGACTGTAGTTCAAAGTACAGAGACAAAATCCAGCACCTAAGTCAAAGAAGCTGACAATTGTTCAATAGGGAATCAGGATCCCAGTCAAATAGGACTGAGGTATGCACAGTGTCTGTAAAGTATTATTTAGCATGCACCTACCCATCCCCAGAAGCAGAAAAATGGACTAGATGATTTGAAGGTAACTCTTTAAACTTATATGCCATGGTCTTCCTAAGATTTTAGAGGATATGGTAAGAAATGGGGTTCTGAGAGGTCCAACTTTATTCACCTACTTCTGATCAGATGAACTCCCCAATATAAATGGAGTTATGGGGAAAACACTATTACTTTCTGAGAGTATTTTTAAGAAGTTTTTTTGAGATTCACATAATTTACAATGTAATTCAAAATGCATAGATGCATTTTAGATGAAAATGATGAAAAATAAAAAATCTATATATAATCTGGAGACTTCTCTCACTATAGATGTTTGGCTTCTGTGATGAGAGGAAGCACAGGTTTGAGTGACTACAAAAAGGTTACATCATGTGTCTGACATTGATCTGGGGAGCTGTTATATCCATGGCTACAAGAGTATCCAGGAGCAGAAGGTTAATAGTTAAACGACATCCTAAGATTTTTTTGTTCTTCAAATATATTTCTTGAATGGAATCTAAACTGATCAAAAGCAGTTTTGAACAAAACCCTTTTTCAGATATCGACTTTTAATACTATTTCTCTTTATTTAAAAATTAAAGGTTCAACTATATGTCCTGTGTTCATGACTCATAGATCAATATTTATAACCCATCACTTCTTCTTTTAAATCCCCCAAATACCTCTAATGTCCACAGGACATCTCCACTTGGATGTCATATGGGGATCTCAAGTTTGACAGATATAAAAATGAACTCACTATCTTCCCTTTTTCCCTTGCTATATTACCCATTTTTGTTTATTATACCAATGATTCACAGGCTTAAACCACCAGAGCTTAATAGTTTTCCCTTAAGTGACATAGCTGACAAATGGAAGATCTAGGACTAGAGTCCAGATCTTCTGATTTCAAATCCTGTATGTTGTAGTAGATTGGACCAGGTGTCACATACTCAAACCCCTGAGTCTGACACTTCACACTTCAGTCCTAACCTACCTTTCCAACCTCACCACTCCTCATGTTCTCTTTGTCTAGCCACCCTGTGCTCCTTTTAGTTTAACAAGCATGCCTAGCATTTTTCCATTTCCATGCCTTTTTTCACACTGTTCACTTCACTTGGCATGAGTTCCTTCATGCCCACATGCAATCTTGTCTGACCTTTGTAGACCAGCGCAAAGGTAATCTCTATTAGCCTTTCTCTGATTCATCTCAGTTGGAAGTGCCCTCTCCCTCTAATAAATGAGAATAGCAGCTTATCTATATGCCACTCATGGTGATTATTAATTTTTACCTTGTAGTGTTAATTAATTAACTTTTATTGAGTATCCATCATGTGTCATTTTTATTTGAAATGTAGGAATTCTCCAGTGAACAAGTTGACCAGTGTCACTGGCCTTATAGGTCTCACTGTCTAGTTAGGGAAGAAAGACAAGTTAAAAAGCAATGGCCATAGGGACTAGAGTCCCACCGACATAGAAAGGAGAGCAGGTGCTATGGGACCTCAGAAAAAGGTGTCTTACTCAGACTTGGAATGGCGGGCTCAGTCAGGAAAGGCCTCTCAGAGAAGATGACACTATAGCTTCTGTAGGGCAGAGTGCTTGTTTGCTTAGTGTTCCCTTCTAGGACCCATCCAGCCCTTTGCCATGTACCAAACAGGTTCTCTGTGACATTGTTGTATTTCCTTTTGAGGACTACTCCCTTAATTAAATGTAGTCAGTTATACTTCATTCCTTTCCTGATATTGGAAAAGTTATAATTAACACTTGACAACAGTTGTCTAATGATAGATTGGAAATCTGAGTTAAGGTCTTTCCTATATGGATTTTCCCCTTTCACTTGTGTCCCAACCTTAAACAACAATGCAGATGACCATATGCTTATTACAAAAAAATCATATAATAGATAGGCCTTGTAGAGCAGCTTATTTTCCCCTCATAGTACTCATAATGGTTTGTGATTATGTATGTACATATTTCATAGATGTCTGTCTTCCACACAAGATTAAAAGCTCCATGAAGGAAGGGACTATTTCTGTTTCGCTTGCAGTTGTATCCCCACGGTCTAGGACAGTGCATAGCACTTAGGATCCACTGAATACATGTTTGTTGAATGAATGAATGAATTGCCTAAATAGTCAAAATTTAATAGAATTTCTTACTATTTACTATGAAGCATGATTTAATGGATTTATATTAAAACAAAAAATTACAAATGATAGGGCAGTCTTTATATTATAGGTTCTCTCTTCTTTTTTTTGTGAGGAAGAAACACTATTTTTCCATAAAAAGATAAGGACATAAAGATATGCATGTGTATTTATAGCCTCCTAAGAAATGTCCCTGATTTACTCTTGCCCCTCTAGAGTCTATTCTCAGCACAGCAACCAGAGTGATCCTTTAAAAAATGTAAATTAAATCAATTTAGTTCTTAAAACCCTTGATATACTCAGGGTAAAGCCAAACTCCTTATCATGACCTCCAGAACCCTCCATAGCCTGCCCCTGCCTACTTCTCTGACTATATCTTTTACCTCTTTCCCTCTTGCTCATTCTAGTCCAGCCACATTAGCTTTGTTTCTGTCCCTTGAACTTGCCATGTTATTTTCCTTCTGAGGACCTTGGTGCTTGATTTTCCTTCTGCCTGGAGTAGGTATTTTGTATGATTTTCTCCTTCCTCAAAAAGCCCTCTGCTGATCACCCTGTCTAAAGTAAATGCCATCACCCCAGCCACTTTATCCTGTTTACCTAGGTCCATTTCTTTTTCATAACAATTATCATTATATGAAATAATTTTATTTGTTTACTTTTGGGGAGTCAGTCTCCTCTACTACAATATAAGCTCCATGAAAGTAAGGATTGTTGTTTGTTTTGCTCATTATTATATTTCCAGCACCTAGAAGAGAGTCTAACATAGAATCTGTTCATGAAATATATATTGAATTAATAACTATTTGATTAATATCTAGTTATTTACTTCAGAAGACTATAAACTTTTAGGGGCAAGAATCATGCTTATTTTCCTTCACCATTTATCCCTAGTGCCTTGAAGGGTGCTTAGGAGATAGTAGATGCTCAATAAGCATGTGTTGAATTGAACATAGTCATACTCATAGATAAATGAATTATATGGGCTCCTGATTTCTTTTTGATATTGCTGAGCTCTTTCTCAAATGGGAAGCTCCTTAGGGAACCCTCCAAAATTGAAATAAACTTTATTTACAAATTTTTTATTTATAAGAAATGTGCAAAATATGATTAATTTTTCCTTCCACCCCATCACTGTCATCCTCTTCAATTTCTCCTACCTAAAATTAGTCATTTTCCAAGTCAGGCAGATTTTATTTTTGGATCCACCCACTTCTTTCCATGCCCACTGACGCTCTCCTAATATAGGCCTTCATTGCCTTTTGTCTTGATTGTTACAGAAACTTTCTAATACATCTCCCTGCCTCCTGTTTTTCTCCCCTCCTAGCCATCCAACATATCAGATTAATCTTCTGAGAGTTTGCATTTGTTCATATCATTTCTTTGCTCAAAAAACTCTAAATATAACAACTTATGTGTGATATAAAATTGAACCCTGTATCCTGAATTAAGTATGTATTAATAATTCTTACTCTAGCATTCAAGGCTCTCATTGGTATTCTACCAATCTAATTTTGCAGGTTTATCTTTTATTATTCACCTCATGAACGCTACTGTCCTTCCAAACTTGACTACTTGTATATCTTGGACACATTCATCAGTCTAGTCATGCTGTTTTTTTCTGACTCAAATGTCCTTTTTTTATGCTTGTTTGATGAAATACTTCCAATTCTATGTTAAATATCATCTCCTCCATTGATTACTTTCCTGAGGGAGATATAAGACAAACGCTCAAATAAATGACTTTTTTTCTTTTTTTGAGACAGCGTCTCACTCCCTAGCCTGGGCTAGAGTACAGTGGTGTCATTGTAGCTCTCTGCAACCTCAGACTCCTAGGCTCAAGGGATCCTCCTGCCTCAGCCTTCTGAGTAGCTGGGACTACAGGTATGTGCCAAGATGCCTGGATAATTTTTCTATTTTATGTAGAGATGTGCTCTTGCTCTTGCTCAGGCTGGTCTCGAACTCCTGAGCTCAAGCAATCCTCCTGCCTCAGCCTCCCAGAGTGCTAGGATTACAGGTGTGATCCACTGCACCAGGCCCCAAATAAATGACTGTTATGCTAAGTAAACTAAGATGAGTTGAACCTCACACCAAAATAAGCCAGAAATGTAAGTGGAATGCAAAGCTCTCTGAGGGCAGGGAATGTGCCTGTCTTGTTCTCCATCACCTCCCTAGTTTCTAGCACAGTTTCTGACACAGTAGATACTAAATGAGAATGTGGTGAATAAATATTGAATGATGTATAGGAGAGGCATATACTATTCTATTAATATATCATGTTTCTTGAAGACAGGAATGTCTTTTTGAATTTATGTTCCTGTCCCCTATAGCCCTACATAGTAGGCGCTCAAGAACTCTTTGCTAAATTTAGTGGAAAATATGGTGCTCTATAAACAGTGTCATTACTTTACTGATTATCTCTGAACTCAGTTTGTACTGGACTAGTGTCATTAACAAGATGTAGGTCTGGCGTAAAATGATGCATTACTATTTTACTGACAGATTCATGGAGGATGGAGTCAAAGAGGCCAAACTGAAGGCTTTGTAGAGTCTAGTAATATCTCCACATAAATGAGATTGACTGGGAAACACTCAAAGGCCAAATAAAGTTCTCAGCAAGATTATCAGTCTAATGAAACATTAGTTTTGTCTTCAACATTAATTTTTATTGTTTATCATTAGTAAATCATTTCAATCAGTTGTTTGTGAAAGTAGTTAGAATAGCTTCATCTTGTGGTTCTGGACCCTGTATCTTGGACCAGCCATTGTGAGACAATGAAGCAATAAAAAGAGTCCCACAGTGGAAGAAGAAAAAAAGTACATTTTGTTGAAATTGGTATTATTTGATACCCTTCTTCATGTCTTCTTTTCTTGTTTCCTCTGCAAGTGCACAGAGCTGTTGTACAGACTCTTCTGTGTTGTACTGACACCACACTGGGCATCAGATCCTCCGTAATCTGGGTCTTTCCCTATATGCTCTTTCCAAATCCAAACTGACATGGTTCCAGGTACTTAGAAATCTAATGTAGAAAAAAAAATAAGTCAAGGTGTTAAGTACTTGATTTTGACTTTAGATATGACACACTTGCATTTTAATGGGTTTCTAAAAGCAAAGCCTTTACTCAATAAAAAATCTTAATCAGAGGGATTTCAAGTGCCAAGGCAGGTTAGAACAAGCCATGAGACTATAGAGTGTCCCATCTGACCCTAAGTCCCCTTAGGACCAAATGCAGTTATATTAGCCAAGACTCTCAGGAGAAGAATTGGCATGTTTACCTCATCATTGGGTTATTTGGGGATATCTTTAGAGCAAATGGAACTCATCAAAGACAAGTATTATTACTTGGAGCTAAAGGTGGTAGTTTGAATGCAATAAAGTAAAAATACCACTTTATCCAGCAGGTGGTAAACATATAGAACCCATTACCTTAGGAACTGATACAGGCTGAAAATTGAAAAAGGATCAAGAAGAGCTGAGAGAGATTCTTGGATTCTAGATCCAAGGGAAAGGTACATATGTGGTGGGCCTAGCACTCAACTTCTTAAGGGGATGCAATAGATGACAACCATCTCATCCTTTTATAGGGTTTCGATTTGGCTGGATGATAGAACCAAGAATAGCATTTCTTATATTCTCATCTCAGTTCTTTTAGAAGCTTGCTCCTTCTCTTTGTCTTCCCTTTACAGTTTTCCCTTTTTTTCTCATTGCTTTTCCTTCTTCCAAATCCAGAGACATTTCAAATATTTTCTCTTCCAATCAGTCCCAGAATTCTGAACATCTAGAGGTTCACTGTCCAATACAGTACCTAGTAGCCACATGTGGCTCTTTAAATTTAAATTAATTAAAATTAAATGAAATTAAAATTTCAGTTTCGTAGTTACACTAGCCATACTTCAGCTGCCCATTAGCTCCATGTGGCTAGTGGCTAATCTGCTGGACAGCTCAGAAAAAGTATATTTTCATTATTACAGAAAGTTCCATTGAACAGTACTGAACTAAATCATTTGTCTGAAGCTAGTAAGTGGCAAAGCTAGATTTGGAACCCGAGTCTGATTTCAAAGCTCATACTTTTAACTGCTCAACTAGACTATCTGCCATAAATTCCTCATTCTTTCTCTAAAATTCATCTTGTCCTAATCCTTCTGATATCCCACAGAAGCAGATGACTTTGCTTACAGAAAGATCCTGGCGTCCAACATGTTGGGAGCTCCAGAGATTCAACTTGAATATCCGCTTTCTCCCACCTATTTCTCAGCTGTCTCTTCTTACTCACTTCCTCATCTTTCCTTTCCTCTTCTGAAAGATCCATATTGCAAGAAATAATAGTGCATTACTAATTGGTTTCTTAAAGTGAACCACACAAACATAGGTTTGGTTCAATTGTTTTTCCTCCAGGACCCTCTATGAGCAAAGGTTGGGGAGAAAAATAGGTAAAATAGAAGCCTTCTTGATGACAATCAGTGGCAGTGTTTGAGAAGAGAAAACATGATTATTTTATAAGAATATAAAATCCCCTCCTCCCCAAACCCAGCACAACCCTATGATCTACTCAGTACCTTGTCTAAAACTAGGACAAAAAGGTCTGTATTTGTCTATTTGATCTGTTTTGCCTGCATTCATCTGTATTTTCAGTACATCCTCAAATATCCCATACTACTGCAAAATGGATATTTTACTCACAAATTTATCTCAACAAGTAATTCCTAAACTGGTGTGCTATGGTATGCAAGATGTTAAAATGTATTCCATAGAGATAACAAGTCGTTAGTGATCAAATGTGCTTGGTAACTACTAGACTAAAAAAGCTAAGCAGATTTCCTTAAGGCGAGACTTCTCAAAGTCCTGATATATATTGAATTAAGCCACTTGCCTACTGAAAATGATTCAATTCCTACTAGGACTTACAAGGTCCTACATGAGCTGGCCCCTGCCTTCCTTTTCAGCATCATGTGGTACCATTCTACCTCTTATATCACCCTTCTCCAGCCATGCAAGCTCTCTTGCTGTTCCTTGAAAACCCTAAACTCTTTCCTGAGGACATTTTTAGTACTCATTGTTTTCTATACCTACTCTTCCCCTTGCTATTCCAATGAAACAGCCTTATAAGTGTCAGGTCAAATATCACCTCCTTGGAGAGCCCTTCCCTGACAATTCTATCTAAAGTGGTTCCAACTAATCCTTCTACCATGTTCAGTGTCATCCTCTTGTTTTATTTAATTCAAAGCATTTATTATGATCAAGATTATCTCATTTATTTACTCATTGACTTGTATGTTTTCTGTCTCCACAATGAGGTGGGCTGTTAGGTCCATGAGGGCAGGGACCAGATCTGTCTTATTCACCATTCTATCCCCAGAACTTGCAATAGTGCCTGAAACACAGTGGGTGCTCAATAAACATTTGCTCAAATTCAAATTTTAAATCATGATTGAAATTGTAAACAATTGAAACGATTGAAATTGATTGAAATTGTAAATGTTTACTCATGTAGAAAATACTATGTAAAAATTTTTCAAAACTTGTTTGAATATACAACCTCCCCTCCATATGTGTATTATGTATGGTACGTAAGTTGAAAAATGATGACCTAATTTTTTTTTAGGGTTTACTTTTTCAACTTCTGGGGTTAAGAATTCCCATAAAATTGATAGAGACTTGAACAGTTTTGACTGAAAATCGGCTGCAGTTCATATTCAAGAATCAAAGGCAGAAATTTATTTCCTTTCTTCCTACTCTGCCACCTCCCCACCCAATCCAATGCTCACATAAAGTTTCGTCATGGAAAGTTAGCAGAAAGATAAAAAGGAAAACAATAAATGGAAATAGCAATAAATAGCTTTTCTGGGGGCAATTGGTAACAGACCCTATTAGGAATAAAGAGACAAAAATAGAAGGGTCACTTTACTTTCTCAAAATGTCAGTGAAATGAAATAGCAATTCAGAGCATTCCTACCTGCAGGCATATAGGAGGAGACAGCAGCTAGCAGGAATAGCCAGCACACCAACAGTTTGAATTTCATCTTGCGAACAGAAGGTGGCTAGACAGATGCGTGGTCCAATGTGATAATTACAAGTGTCTGCTTGGAATATAAACTTTCTTGTCTTCTGCTTCATTTTCTTTCTCAGTGAATGAGTTTAAAGAGCCATTTTTGAGATTTTAGTTAGGCTTTCTGCCTTTCTGCCAAGGACACTCATTAAATATTTAGTGGAATTCTGGAAGTTGACTTTTAATTATGATATGCAAGCAGTCTGCTTAGTCATAGGTCAGAAAACACCGTATTAAGCCAATTACAGGGGTCTCTGGCTGAATGCAATTACAAAAGTACTGATAGTTTTATTTTTTAAAAAGGAAGGGGTCAGATTCTAGAAATGATAGGCCAGTGATCTTGATATCAATCCTTAGTGGACTTATCTAGAGGATTCATAAAGAAATGAGTTGCAAGTATTAAAAAAAGGAAATGGTGGTCACCAGGGCCCAGTTTGGCTTTACCAAAGGTTAAGTTATGACAAATTAATTCCATTTCATTTGTTCAAATGCATATCATAGTGATTGTGTGTGAGATTTAACACTAGACTTGTGTGTTTAAAATCACAGCTTTACTACTTATTAGTTGTAAGGCTATCTTAGGCAATTGACCTCATCTCTTAATGTCTCGATTTTATGATCTATAAAATCAAAATAGAAGTAGTACCTATTTCATAGGAATCTTGTGAGGGTAAGATGTGTTTATGCATGCAAAATCCTTAGAATAGTATCTAAGGACTTTAGAGTAGTATCTAGTAATTGCTCAATAAACATTAGCTATTACCATTTGAGTGCCTGGAACGTGAGTTGGATGGCGATAGTGTTAGGCAGTTCCATAACTAGTTGTATAACTCCAATTCAAACATACTAATTAATGAATTTATGTCAACCAGAAGGGAAGTTTCTAATGGTATTATGTTCATCATTTTTATCAATTAATTAGCAGAAATTGTAGACAGCATACTTATCAGCTCTGCAGATATTAGACGTTTTTACAGTCTAGAACGATGGGGTAGAAATGATAATAACAGGGTATTTAATAGGTGTAAATTTCAAGTCCTAATGGTTGGGCTTTTAACTATACAAATGCAGGGTGCAAAACATCTGGTCTAATAAGAGTTTTTATGTGTAAATCCTAGAGGGTTAAATAACTTTATTGAACATTTTATTATATATCATCTCATATGACTTTTATATTTAAACTAACTCTATGAGGTAGTTACAGCAGATATTTTGCCCCAATTTAACAGAAAATAGTAATAACTAACACATTGTGCCTACTATGTGCCAAACACTTTTGCACATATAAATTATTTACATTTCACCACATGAGTTAGTTATTCTTATTATCGGCTACATCTTATGGAAGAGTTAAGTAATATGCCCAAGATCACATATTTAGTAACTAGCAGAGCCCAGGTTTGATTCCCATCAGCTTGGGCTCTAGTCCATATTCTTAACCGTTATACTATACTGCCTTTCATGTTTGTGCCTTTCTACAGAAGAGAAAACTGAGTCTCAGATAGATCGAGTGATTTGCTCAAGATCACAAAGCTAAAGAGTGGCAGTCAGCATCTAAATTCTGACCAGACCTAGTGCTCTTTCCACCACCCCTGGATGTTTTTCTTGTTAGGTGAAATTTTAACTTTTTAGAGCCATTCAACTATGAGACCAGATACAGAAGCTGGCGACCTACTTGTGAGACAATCTAGGGAGAGGATTCCTACATACAGTGTGAAAGAAATTTAGATTATCTTTAAGGTTTATTCCAATTCTGAAGATTTCATGTGTCTATGAACATAATATCTCAGTTATTATAGATTTCAGGATTCTCAGACTTACTGAATGTATTTCTAGGATAAGAAAAATATGCAGATTTTGAGAACCACTCATTTAGAATTGACCAGGGCCAGATTAGCAAGAATCTTAGAAACCCCTTTCTATTCCCTTTAGTCTTTGCCATTTGCTGATTAAAATGAAATCTCTCTTTTCTAGAGAGAAGATCTCATGTTCCTTTTGTGAACTTGACTGCAGTGGTTTGGAGCTGCATCCTAGCTCTTAAACCCCAACCCAAATTCCTCCCACAAGTTTTCTTTCTTGATGGAGCAGCCTTCTTGGGCATGAGCCTGAGAATCATTGCAGCCTAATCAGCTTGTCATCACTTAGTGCCACATATTCCAGTCTTTGGCAAGCATTCATTCTGAAGGGCATCACATAAAGCTCATGATGCCGTCTTCATTGAACTCATGTTTATAAGAAGAAAAGAAGGGGCTATAGAAAACTTATTTTTAAATTGAATTTAAGTAGTTTTGCCACATTTTAAATGTCAGACGGAACTGTTCCACAGTACAAATCTGCCAAGTCTATGCAGGCGGCTGTTTTCAATAGGACTGTTCGTGCCCTATTGTACTAATCTTTTTTTAAACATACACCTTGCTGGAAAAGGCCAAGAACACCCACACAGGCAGTGGGCACCGTTACTTTTTTCTTGCTCCAAGTAGATGAATAGGCTCTTATTCCATTTGGTGTGTTGCACTGTTAAACATTTCCCAATCTTTTTCTTCCCTTGATGGACATTGAGCCTTCCTGGGACACAGCAGGCAACAGTCCCTGTGCTCTCCCACATGGCCATCCACTCCTCCAGCCATCTGCCCATTTATCTGCCTTGTCTTGATCAGTTTTCCCTTTTTCCCATAGAGATTGGATCCTCGATTTAAGAATGATCAGGAATTACACTCAGTGGATGAGTGTGAGCATGTTCTGGTAAACTAGAACTCCCTTGCTTTTTTCAACCATTAATGTTGAGAATCTTCCTAATATGTACACTTTTTCACTTTTGCAAGGTGAAGACTGGTTACCACCAGTGGAATGACCTTTGGCAATTTGTAAAGTCCTTAGGACAGTATCTGTCTTTTGGTAAGACATTATACTTATTGGTTTAGAACTCAAAATTGATAGTCAAATGACCTGGGTTTGAATCTTGGCTCCTCCACTTACTATGTAACCCTGGAAAGTTTACATAATCTCTCTGAGACTCAGTTTCCTCATCTATGAAATTGAGCTAATAATACCTAGCTCACAGTGTTGTTATGATGATGAAATGACATGATATATGTCAAGTGCCTGGCAGAGTGTCTTCCATATAGTAAACACTCATTATATATTATTTTTAGTAACAGTAAATGTTCAATAAAATGATGGCTGTAAGCAACATTATTTATTATATAATTTTATTATCCTTCAAGCCCTGTGTCATCATCCTGCAAATCAGTGATTACTGATTCTGCATCTATAATCCCAATCAACAAATGTTTTAAGGATTTTCCTTGTGTATATAAGATCATCTGGGAGAATACAGAGAAAATTGACATGGTCTTAGCCCTAAATGAACTTTCAGTATAGTTGGGAAGATAAAATATTTGTATCTAGAAATAAAATGAACTATATTAAAGTACCAGACATATTTTATATATATAAGTGTGTATGTATATATGTGTACATATATGTGTGTGTGTGTGTGTGTATATACTATAAGATATTAGAGTTCAGAATAAGTGGATATATCCCCATGGCTGGGCTGGAGGTTGAACTATTAGCTATGACTCAAAAAATGAAAAAGGATAATAATAATAATATTGACAATAAATCTCAATTGTTGGAAACATACTATGGGCTAGGTGGCTTACATCCATTATCTCATTTAACCCATGTAATAGTCTTATAAAGTAGGCAACATTAATATTCTCACTTTTCAGTGAGGGAACTGAGGTTTAGAGAAACTCAGCAATGTTGCCTAAAGGTACATGACTGTTAAATGGCAGAGCTAGGATCTAAACTCCAGGCTTTTCTGACTCCAGAATTCATTCTTCTTTTACCATACCAGGATGCCTTCTGTTAGGGAAGAGAAACATTCTGACACAAACAGAGGAGATGATGAAAGCAAAGGCACACAGGCACTGATGTTTAGGGATCAATGAAGGGAACATCTGACTAGGACAAATAATTTATATGTAGAAAGAAAGAGAGGAGTGCCTAGAAAGTGAAGGTCTGTGTAAGCCAGACTAAGATCGGCCTCTGTCCTGACAGTACCAGCGATAGGAGATAGGGACCCAAAATTTGTGTGGTATTGATATCCCCTATGAATAGTCTCTGACTAAATCTTTGATCTGGGCTTTGCTTTTGTTTCTTCCTTTTCCTTAGAAAAGGAATGCTATTAATATTGCCACTTGTTTGAAGTTTCCAGGTAGATTTTGTTTATTTATGAATCCCCTGAGAAAGTGTGTACATGTGGGAGGCAAAAAAGAGTTTGACAGCTCAAAATACCTTGACCTACCAAGAATATTGTTGTAATGCACCAAACATCCTTATACCCAGTCTGAGAGATGGTGGTTTGCTTCTCTGACTATATATTGGTGAGTGGAGATAAGTATCGCTATGGAAAAATTTTTGATTTCTTCTGATTAGCAAAGAACCACAAGATCTTCAGCATAGCGTTTGAAAAAAGCTGGAAACTGCCACTTGTATAACATAGGCAGTTCGTAACTTTCAAATGGGTTGACTTCCAAAAGTTCATTTGTAAGGCAGTTTTTTTGTGACTTGGAACACACTATGACTTGGAAACAATGCTATATAAAAATAGTACTTGATTTTTCTTTCCATTTTTTCATGGAGATGATGGAATACTAAAGGTTTTTTTCTTAGGCAATCTTAAATTCCATAGGAACTTGATGATCTGGTCGTAATTATGCTTTCAAAGGTCTATCAGGAGAACCAGTTAGAAGATTCTGGTGTGGGCAATAGGAAAAGTTGCACACTTTTCCATGTAATATGCTACCATCTACTTATTTTTTTAAATAAAAGCCTTTTAGAGAAACTCCTGGTTTTCCAAGGAAATGTCCAAATATTTAGATATATCAATAAAAACAGCTTCAGCAGTTTTTATGCTTTCTAAGAGCAATTTCTTTCCAGCTTATATATGTTCTATAAAGGACTGACCCTTTGTGTAAATGAAGCATGAGACCACCTGTGATATGAGTTGAAAGGCACCACTATTATGTCCTTATATTCCAAATAAAATTCCCAGTATTCTGCCAGAGTGCCAGAAATTCTACCATAGCTATTCACTTTGTGCACTGGCATTTTTATCTTCAGTAACTAAAGTGGAGATACATTTTTGTGTAGTGTAAATCATCAAGGTATTCCCAGCCATCAACAGCTCAGCATGAGTTAGTTTACCAGGGAAAGAGAGCTGAGAGCACTGGCCAGGGAATAGGTAAATTTAATGGTAGATGTAGGAAATTGGAAATAATATGTTCAAGTTTTATACAGAGCTTAAGCAAGACAGGCTTGGATAAGGTTGTAAGAAGGGATCTGTGCCCAAAGGCATTGGTTTCTTGATAGAGGCAGTGAATTTGCTTAGGGTGAAATAGGGTAATTTTCACAATATAGAATAGTGGCAGCAGGACAGAGAATGGACAGGAGCAATTAGGACTTGTGGTTTGCTTAGACAAAGTAGGATCAGCAAAATGTTGTGACTTGGAGGAGCAAACTGGTTAAGAAAAATCAAATTGACTTTGCTGATAGGCAAGCTTAGTTAACCAAAGGAAGCAACCAGTGTCAGGCAGATACTATTAGTCTAAGCAGGTCAGAGGTCAATACTTGTTAGCACAGCTAAGGTAGGAAGGAAGAGTTAAAGAGACTCATATAGGCCCAGAGTCTAGAAAATTGGAAATATTGACAATAATGAACAGGAAATACTGAAATAAACACTTTCTGGGGGAGAACCTACCTCACTTGTATTTTTTGTTTTTTTGCCAGTGAGTATAGGCTGTTTTCACAATCGTTGATTATATATAATACATGCTTATAGGCCCGTGAGTGTAGCTGCTCCTGCTTGAGGCAGGTAAAAAGTTTTATCAACTTTGTCTATTCCAAATTCCATATATTAGACTGCTATTATTCTCCTATAAGTGTGTCTTAAAAAAACCGGCTTGGGTCTTAGTCAAAAAGACCCCCTTGTGCCAGGCAAGATTAGTTAGGAAAGTCTGCCTAGAGCTGAGTTGAGAGGTGTCTTTTGAAGAATGGGACAGAAATGGTTATGGGCTAAGGAAGGAACAGTCTAGTTTCATACCATGCTTTAAAAGCCAGCCTGGCAAAACTAGAAATAAGGGCACAAATGAAACTAATGAAAATCATAGAAGTCCAAGTAAAATCTTAATGTAGTTTGTATTATTAGACTTAGTAGCTGATTCTCAGTACCAGAATCTCTTCTGAATTCAATTGTGCAGATGCTCTAGTACCTGAGGGCAGCAAGCCAGACTAATGCCCGACTGGGAGAGTAAATAAGCTTCCTGCGTTTGAATGATGTTAGAGACTGTGCTAGGCAGCTTCAAAGATGACCCTCCCCAAATCCCAACTCCTGGTATTGATGCCCTGTGTAATTCTCTCCCTTTCAGTATAAACGGAACTGATTGACTCTCTTATAACAAACAGAACATGTCAGTAATAAAGGGATGCCACTTCCTAGATTAGGTTATAAAAATGGTGTCTTCTGTCTTCGGTGCCTGCTCTGTCTGCCTCTCTTGCTTACTCACTCGGAGGGAAGCTAGCTGCAATGTCATGAGTTGCCCTGTGAAGAGGCCCAGGAAGGAACTGAGGTAGACATCCAGAGAGGACCTGAGGCCCTCTGTCCAGTAACTTGTGAGGAAATGAATCCTGATAATAGCCACATGAGTGAGCTCAGATGCAGATCCTCCTCTAGTCAAGCCTTCTGATGACACTGCAGCTCTGGCCAACAGTTCGACTATGACCTCATGAAAGGCCTTGAGCCAGAGGCCCCTAACCAAGCTATGCCCAAATTCCTGACCTACGGAAACTATGAGATAATAAATGTTTGTTATTTCAAGCTGCTGAGATTTGGGGTAATTATTAATGCAACAATAGATAACTAATACAGAGCTGAATTCTTATATTTCTGCCTATTCTATGGGTAGAGGTAGGCTATTATTTGGTATTCTGGTTATCCCCAGCTTAATGATCAGGAAATTTTCCCACTTCTGAGAGGATAACAGCATTTACGAGTCCTCCACAGTTTCTGGAGTCTTTGGGGTCTCTCCCAGTCATCCCAAGGAAGTACTCTTATCATTGTATAGATAATGAGAAAGTCTTGTTGAAGCACAGTAGTATAGTGGGGTATGTTCAAATCCTGGCTCTGCCATTTATTAGTAGTGGGACCTTGGACAAGTTACTCCATGTCTCTATGTCTCAGTTTTTCATCTGTAAAATAGAAATAATAACAATAATGTTAACTATTTTCCAGTTTGATATGAGGCTTTAATGAGTGGTTAAAATAGTATTTGGCATAAAATGAGTGCCATATAAGTATAGGCTAAGTAAAATAATCTACTCTATCCCTGCCCCTCACTCCTCCATACCTATGAACCCAGTAGACTATGAGCGGATTGAAGGTAAGATGATGTCATACTTTTCCCTATAACCCCAATACCTAGCAGAAGATTGGATACAGAGTAGGAGCTCAGAAAATGAGAGTTGAATTGTACTAATAACAGAGTGGTCTCTTTTACAATATAACACTAGCAGTATGGGGATGATGGTCAGAACATTTCATTAGTTTCGTCTCTAACTGTTTTGGACCTATTTGACTCTGCCCAGTGAATTATACAGATATGGATGTGTTTGTGCTGGAGCAGTTTATCACCAGTTTGGATCTCAGTCAGAGCTCACAAGGTGCTTGCTGAGGTTTCTCAAGTCAGCCTGAGGCCTTGGCAGCCAGAGTTGAAATGAACGTTTTGTAACTGGTCACAGATAGCTCACATTTGGAAGGCCCATACTCCGGTCTAATGTTTTACTCACATTACCTTTTTAATCCTTTAAACAATCCCATAGCAATTATCTTTTCTTTTAACAGATGAAGAAATTAAGGTTCAGAAAAATTAGCTGATGTCCTCAAGTTCACAGAGCAGAGATTTGAACCCAAGTGTTCTGTCTTTAAAACTTATTCCTTGGAGTCAGAAAACTTGGCCTTTTTATCCCTTAATGCCTCTTTATAAGAACAATTAACCAATTAAATCGTGCCTACCCAGGACAGGGTCCAGAAATAGTGGCTGCTGAATCCAGAGCAGACATGACAGATTCAGTACTTTTAGGGACTTTTCTAGGAGTTTATTATCATTTCAGTATATTTATGGGGGTACAAATTTGGAGGTAGATCAAGAGCCAAGGACCCTCAGCAAGCAGAAACATGGCCCTATAGAGAAAATAATCAACCTGTCTATTAACAGGTTCTTTAGGGTTTAAGGCAGAGTGATCACTGGATTCAACTCACACTAGTTCAGGAGAAATCAGGCCAGAGCAATGATCTTGAATCCCAGTTCTGCCATTTACTAGCTGTGTGACTTGGGACAAGTTATTTAACATCTTTAACCCTCATATTTATCATCTATAAAATGATGGTAATATTAACTACCCTATGTGGTTGTGAGGATTAAGTAACACATGCAAAATTTTCATTGCAATTCCTGGTATATGAGTGATTCAATAAATGATAGCTATAATTTTCACTAATAATAGTAAGGATAATAAATATAATTAATAGTAAGTTTTAAAGTTATAATAAAGTATGATAAGTATATAGATCCTTGAAGCATTCCCATGAGATTTCTCAGGATCAGGTACTTTTTTTGAATGGATTCAGATATCTCAGAGGAAGCAGGGGAAAGGATATATGGTTTGGAGTCAAACTACTCAGGTCCAATTCTTACTTCTAACACTAGCTGACATGACCTTGAGCATCTTGCTTAAGAACCTCAAATCTTATATTTTCCTGGATAGAGCTGGAACCCATACTACTAAGTGAAATATCCCAAGAATGGAAAAACAAGCACCACATATACTCACCAGAAAATTAGTATTAACTGATTAGCACCTAGGTGGACACATAGGAATTACATTAATTGGGTATTGGGCAGGTGGGAGGGGGGAGGGGGGCAGGTATATACATACATAATGAGTGAGATGTGCACCGTCTGGGGGATGATCACACTTGAAGCTCAGACTTGTGGGGGAGAAGGGGCAAGGGCATTATTTGAAACCTTAAAATTTGTACCCCCATAATATGCTGAAATAATAATAAAAAAAGAACCTCGAATCTCATTCTTCATCTGTCAAAGAGGTATATCAGTCAGCTTTATGAAGAGAAATAGAACCACCAGGATGTAGTATATATTTCAAGGAATTGGTTCACTTGATTGTGGGGTCTAGCACATCTGAAATCTGTAGGGCAGGCTGACAGGCTGGAAACTCAGGCAGGAGTTGATGCTGCAGTCTTGAGGCAGAATTGCTTATTCTCCAGGAAAACTCAGTTTTGCTTATAAGACCTTCTGATTGATTGGATGAGGCCCACTCACATTATCAAAGATAAGCTGCTTTAAAGTCCACTGATTGTAGATGTTAACCACATCTCTTCATACAAAATACCTTCATGGTAAGACCTAGATTAGTGTTTGGTTGAATAACTGGGTACTACATCCTAGTCAATTGGACACATAAATTGATTATCACAAATAAGTAATAATATAATCTGCCTGATAGTTTTACTGAAAGGTTTAAATTAAATAATCCATGTAGAGAACTATACACAATGCTTGCTACACAACATAGGTTGGTCTCTAGTTTATGAAGGCAAGTGTGACTCAGTCTCTTAACTGAAATAAGCACCACTGCATCATATCTTTGAGTCACCAGGCACCCAACAAGTACCAATTCTAAAGTGGCTAGAACTGGGTTGAGGCTGCATTGGTAAGGGGATGGCAGTTGGTTGAGCTGAGAGAGCAGCAAAAGAGGATGGGTTTTTTTAAACCTAAGTGGGCAGTAAGGTCAGCAAAGGCAAGCTCAGGGATTCCTGCCTGCTGGTCAGCAAAAGCAACAGCCTTTGACAGCCTTCCTGTAGCTGCTTCCTTGGCTTAAGCCACTATCTCCTCTCACCTGGCCTAGAATAATAATCTCTTTACTGGTTTCCTGGTTATTTCCCTTTGCTTCCTTCAATCCATTACTCACACAGCAGCCAGAGTTGTCCTGTTAAAATGCAAATTGGCTTCTGTCACTTCTCTACTCAGAACCTTCTGCATGGCTTCCCATCGCACTCAGCAAAATCCAAAGTCTTCTCAATGGACTATGATTGGGCCCCTAGTTACTTATCTCATCCTTGTGCCCCCTTAATTCACACCACTTCTGCCACACCAGCCTCGTTTGCTGTTCCTCGAACATGCCAACCATACTCCTGCTTCAAGTACTTTGCCCTGGCTGTACCCTTTGCCCAGAGGCTCTTCCCCTTACATAGCCACATGATTCATTCCCTGACCTGCTTTAGGTCTTTGCTTAAATATTCCATATTAGTGAGGCTTACCTTGACCACTCTATTTAAAATTTCAACCCCTTCCCACAACATACCATTCCTCTTTCCCAACCTGGTTTGTTTTTCTCTATAGCCCTTATCACAATATGATATTAACTTATTAATTAATCTTGTTTGTTTAATGTCTGTCTACCCCGATGCATTCTGAGCTTCATGACACTGGAGATCTTGTCTGTTTTATTTCTGCTGGATCCCCGGGAATGGTACATATTAGATGTTTTATGAATAGTTGTTGAATGAATGAATAAAGGGTCTATGAGTTTCAGTGATTCAGACTTGAATCAAGGGACTATGAGTCTTTATATCAGAATTTCAAGTTTCTGAGAGACAAAAGCGTCTCTCAGAAAGACAAGTTTCTGGTCCTGTGTTCAGGATCTGAGTCAGAAGAGAGTCATCATAATTCTGGGATTCCATCAGATATGTGATAAAGTCTCTGGATATTCACACTCTACAATAGAATCCTCATGGATAAATGGTTACAATGATCATAAGGCTAGGAGTGCCATTGTGATGGAGTGAGGCAATAAAGATCTGGTTGTGGCAGGATAGTGAATAGAGATTGAGTAGACCTAAGCAGAATCTAGGCAATGAGAACATGTAATTACTTTGGTGTTTAGGTTCTGCTACAGAATCACTATGGTTCCAAGGTACATGATAGGATACAAGGGCATATGTTAGGATGTTGTATGTAGGACCAAGGCCACATTACCTGTGGTGCGTGGCCTTGAGATTTACACTGAATAGTCATGAAAACAAGACTTAGATTACTAAAAGGGATGCCAATAACATCATTGTTATCTTCTTGCCACAGTCTTCCCTTCCACTTGCCCCAACCAACCCCATGTCCCTCCCTTCACATCACTTGAGAGGCAGTCAGATGGCCAATTAAGCTATTGGCTACTAACAGCAAATAGGATTAGCTGTGGATCATGGGTACTCCCAGTTGAGATCCTAATCATTCTGGAATGTCGGAAATGGGTTTTGGGTAGTGATGACATAAGCCAGAACAAGGAGGGCTGAGGACTGAAATCCAAACAGACCTACTGGGAAACAACAAGTGATCCTAGAAGTTCTTTGGAGTAGGCCACAGAACAAACACAGAAAACATGGAAAGAATATAGTCGTAGGTAATAGGCAGATGCTCCTGGAAATCTCAGGTACTAGGAACAGAACAACACTAAAAGGAACCTAGTTACTGAAACAAGGAAATTAGAGAGAACTTGATCATAATGAACAAATAAAAAAATAAAAACCTAGTTTTATGTCAGAGGAGGATCTGCAGCAGGGAATACTAGTTATGGGTTTCTTAACTTCCTCCTGACTAGGGTCCTGATTGATCCCGGAGGATAACATTTCACTGAGGCTAAAGCATGAGACCAAATTGATCCCAGCAGAGAAGACTGGAAGTCTTTTGTGGACAAGGGGTTGGATAAATGGTTATGTTGGTTAATTAACATCTGGCCCAATTGGTCTTAGAACTGAGGAATCTTCCACAGGGTATCCATTTTCTATTTCAGGTTGTGTTCTTTAATCTGAGTCCTTGGAATGAAGAGAAGGTCTAGGGTATGAGAAAGTTTGCACTTGAAAAAAGTTTATTTTCAGGGTCATCCCATTCCTACAGGGCTCACTAGACTTTTAGATGTGCATTGGTATTAGCAGAACCTTAAGTACCAGAGTTTTTTCCTGATTTTTATAATTATGACAAGGATGACCCAAGCAGTGAAAAAATAGTCCATCCATTTTGGTAATACAGGTATGATGAATTTGTGCTGACACTGTGGGTGGTCAGAGACTTTATGGATTCCTGGAAAGGTGGCCTCCTTTAGTCATGGGGACTGCTTTCTTCAGATAAAAGACAGTGTGGTATGATGGCAATTTGCATCACCACCCATCAAACCATGTCTCTTCAAACTAACTGTGTCATTAAGTAGTGTGGGTCCTGATCTCTGCTAACAGTATTATAAAAGGATTCTTCTATGCTTTTGGGGGAAATGGGCTTCCCGTGGTCTCTTCTGTTATTTATGGGCTCTCAGTGGAAGAGGCAAGGATGTTGTCGTGATGTTTTATGAGACTGGTTAGCTTTACAGTGTGAGAAACTTGAGCTATGTTTTGGGACCAAAATAATACCCTCACTTCCTCCTGCCTACCCACACTAGGAAAAAAAAAAAAAAAGAAAAAAATTTCACTATCCCAAAGCCAAACAGAAGTCTGTGCCTGTGATTTGGCCAGAAAGAGATGGTTGTTTCAGCAAAAATGATAATCCCAGTGAGAGGATAGCAGGGAATTGGCAACCAACAAGATCTGGTGAGGAAAGAAATCAATAGATTGGGAGATTGAGACCAGGTAGAATAAGGGTACAAATGAGAGCAGGTGGCGGGGGTTGAGGGGAGATGAGAGAGAGAGAGAGAGAGAGATATGAGAGAGAGATATTTTTCTATAGAGCTTGAGAAAGCCTACCCACATCCATTAACCACATTAATTTGATCTTCCTACTTTAAGAGATAAAATAAATGGTGGGCATGGGCCCTTGGGCCCTTGTCTTTATTTCTATCACTGTCACCTGGTGTGATGCTAAAATTAAATAATCCTTGTCCCAATAGAAAGGCTCTTAGGATTTTATCTCATTTGGGGGATTTTGGATGAAGATAATACCCTTTGTACCATTTCCTTTGTCATTAATGCAGCTCAATTATCTTGAAAGTTATGGGTTTTCTGACTAGATGTCTTAGGCTTAACAGTAATGTTAACAGACTGTTTTCCATAGCTCCCTTGCTTTATGACTGGGTAGTTTACTGGCCAAAATGGTGAGTTCAGGACAAGGTGAGTTAGGGGAAAATGTTGGAAGATCTCCATGGCTGAATTTAGTAGCAATCAAGTAACTCTTGAAGTTCCTTTTTTGGATTCCTTAAAAATAACTGGGGCCCTGAGAAGTCCAGAACCCATAATATAATACAAATGACTCATCTGGGTTCAGTGAGAAATTAGAGCTTCCATTCTAAAAGCTTATTCATCTTAATTCCTTCATTTCATAGATATGAAAACTGCAGTTCAAAGAAGAAAAGTGATTTGTCTAAATCACCCAATCAGTTAAAAACAGAGCTAGACTAGTGTCAAGGTGTCTCCTGACTTTGAGCACAGTGTTTATTGTAGTATATCTCAGAAAATGAAAATCTAGGGTCTATTTGGAAATTACATTCAGAGATGATTGTATAGGATAGGAACCTGTTTTCTTGGAGTTCTTGTTGTCTGAGAGTGAAAAGATTGCAGTGGCCCAGCCACCATGATACTTTGCTTGGGGATTCAGCCTCTTGGGCATCTGCCCAACCAAATTTAGAGTCATTCTACCCTGGAAAATTCAAGGTGTTTTCCTGTGAATGTTTCTGTTTATATTTGGTGGGTTATGAATTGGTGTTTAAATTTTGGTACTGACCCCATGTTTTTTTGGCAGACTAAGGAGAGGAAATAAAATGATTCTACAGTGGTTTCTAGTGGCTGAAGTAAGATTGAATTAGGAACTAGGCAGGTTATTTGCTTGAGTCGAAGCGAAGAAAATACATTCCTTATATTGATTGTAGATAGATGGTAAACTTGGCTTTGTCCTCCAGGCAGGAAAATTGTGAACACAAATGAAAAGGATCTAACAATCATTTGTTACTTAGGTCTCCTCTGTCAGCATGCTGCTGAGTTTCTTAGCAATATTCTGAACATGTGGAGTCACCCAATTGGCCCTGTTGTCCTGACTGCTAATCTTTAGCTGGAATTTGGATTAGACCAGTATTTTTAAAACTGATCTTTAGAATCACCTGGGGGATTTTTCTTATTTAATTAAATCTAGAATTGGAATGCTTTTTAAGCATACTGATTCCTAGGCCCTACCTCCAAGGATTTAGATTCAGGAGGTGTGGGACATGGCCTAGAAATCTGTATTCTTAACCAGCTCTCCAGGTTATTTTGATGATCATGTAAGTCTGGTGATCATTGGACCAGGTTTTTTCTCTTTTGTATAGTTCCGCCTGTTAAAGGCTCCTCTGTGGAAAAAACCACAGGATGACAGACACGCTCTGCTGAAGAAAACCAAGGCCTACAGATGCATAAGGGACGGGTAATTCACATAGCCAGAAGAATCCTGGGTTTTAGGAAAAGGAGTCACAGTGGCAAACGATTAAATAGGAGGCTTTCCTACTGTTTGAATTCTTTATTCACAGATTTACATTTAACTAGTTGACAGAGAAACTAGAGGAGGAGGCAGAGAGATTCATAACTCATGTTGGGGATTCACAGCACCTTGAAGATCCAGGAGATAAGAATATAAAACAGCTCTGAAGTGATATTGAACCCACAGAGAATATAGAATTTGCTCAATAAAAATTTGATTCTCTCACCCTCATCCCCTGGATATTTTTACAGGCATGTTGATTTGGCTAAGTGAGATCTCACCTATGCTAAGCTGAACCCAGACTCAAGTTGGAACATGTCTGGGAGGCAAAGCATCTGAGTTTGTATTGCTTTCTGTAATTATACACTCCCTAGCCATTTCTTCTCAGCCTTCCTGCAACTTGTGACAGTCAAATGCTATTGAAATTCCCTCACCATTTGTGTAGCGTTCTAAAGTAATAAATCACCAGGGAGAGACTGCTTTTAATTTGAGATGTTTTGAACTGCTTTGAGAAAGTGCCACTAGGAGAAGTACTACGGCACCAAGCTGAGGCCCTCAAGGTAAGAGTTAAAATGAACCAACAGATCCTCCCCTCCACATGCAAGTTGGAGCCGCTTCAATTTGCCTCTCAGTTTATTGTTTATTCTGTAGGCTTTCACAAACACAGGGCCTGGGCCCTCAGGATTGGTACCTCTGCTGGGGGACCCTGCTCATCTCTGTTTTCCGGGCCATATCAACTCCATAGTAACCCTCCCTTCTCCTCAGTAAAAAGCCTCATTCCTTCACTACCCTCCGTTAGCTAGCTACAGAAGAGAAAACACCTGTCACAAGTGTTAGTCATGATAATGATAATGCTTAACAGGATACCCAGGAGGACTTCCTTCACAAAATAAAAACTCAAGAGACGATAGCTCTCAACGGTAGCACTTCAAATTCTGTGGAAGTGGGCTGGGGATATATATACATTTTGGGATGAAACTTGCCTTTTAAAAATAACATTTAATAAGCTTTTATTTAAGTTTTATAATAAAAATGTTATTTTTTATTGTTTTTTTCCAAACTGCAGTTAGTCCAATCCATAGATGTGGAACCGATGAATACAGAGGAATATATCTGTATTTATAATGGTATCTACATAATATTTTTGGAATTTGGACTGGGAGATGTCTCTATTCTCCCCCATTTATATATTTAGTCAATAATTCATTTATGTTAATATAAACTCATGGATATTTATATTATACCTTGTGTTATAATCCAGCAATACTACCTCATTTATTTTGTTGCTCAATTTGTTCCAGCTTTGGTCACTGAGAGCTCCTTTAGTTGGCTCCTGTGTCCTTTTGATATGCTCCCTTCAATGTCTGTGTGTGTGTGTGTGTGTGTGTGTTTGAGTATTTCCTTACTTTTTGGCATTGCAAGATGTTCCAGGTTCATCTTGTATATTCCCTACTCCAGTCCTTGAATCAGCTATTTGTTCTAGGGACCCAGGTTTCTTTTATTGGAGAATGGTATTAAAAACCAAGATTTGGGTGCTGTTTGTGCTTATTGTTGTTACTGCATTTAGATTGTTTCTAGGCCGTTTCAACTAACAGAGCTAGGAAATTTGTATGTGTATAATAACATTTATATATATTTATAGCTATATCTAACTATCTGTCCACCTATGTTTATTAAGCTAAACATGTGTTTCCATTGATATCACTGATTCCAGTTTATTACCATATGGATCATTGTAACCTCCTCTCCTTCCTTATCTGTAATCTCCCTCTCTAATAGTAAGAATCCTGGCTCCCAACATCCACCATCCGTTTACTTACTGCTCAATTCCAGTATACAGGTATAGAAGTTTTAGAATTGATAACTCATACCCCCATGGGAAACAACTTTATCAACTAGAATATGGTGCTTGTAAATGGTTCCTTTTGTGTTTTAGTCTTACAGACCCCACTCATTAGCAGCATTAACCTTTATCCTCTTCAGTGAGGTAATGTCATTCATTTGTAATACAGTTGGATATTTTGCCATAGTCTGCATTACATACTGGATTCTCAGATATCCTAAATGAGTAAGGTTCACTCTTTATGCTATAAGATTCTGTGAGTTTTAACAAATATATACTGTCATATATTCAATACCACAGTATCATATAGACTAATTCTACCACCCTAAAAAATTCCCTGTGTTTCACTTATTTACCCTTCCCCCTCTGAAAGTCTCTTGTAACCACTGTTCTATTTTCCATATTTATAGTTTTGCCTTTTCCAGAATGTTATAAATGAAATCATACAAAATGCAGCTTTTCAGATGGGCTTCTTTCACTTAGCAATTTGCATTTAAGACTCATCTACACTGTTGCATAAATTAATAGTATATTCCTTTTTATCACTAAATAGCATTCTATTGCATGGATGTATAAATTGTTAATCCATTTACATATTGAAGGAAATCTTGGGGCTTCCAATTTTTTTGGGGTGATTATGAATAAAGCTGCTATAAACATTCACATGCGGTGTTTCTGTAGGTATAAGTTTTCAAATCAGTCGGATAAATACTTAAGAGTATGATTGTTGGGTCATATGGTAAGAAAATGTTTATAAGAAATTACCAAACTGTCTTCAAAGTGACTGTATTATTTTGCATTCCTGCATTGTCATCAGTATTTGGTATTGCCACATTTGTGTATGTATTTTAACCATTCTAATAGGTATGTATCAGTATCTCATTGTTGCTTTAATTTACGTTTCTCTAACGGCAAATTACATTGAGCATATTTTTATATACTTGCCATCTGTATATCTTCTGTGATGAGTTGTTTGCTCTAATCTTTTGCCCATTTTTTAACTGGGTTGCTTTTTTATTATTGATTTTTAACTTTTAAGTCTCCATAGTATATTCTGGCTACAAGTCCTGTAGTAGGTTTAAATTTGTAATTTTACCTCCAGTCTGTGGCTTATCTGTTCATTCTGGGAACAATGTCTTTCACAGAGCAAAAGTTTTTCTTTTTTCATTTTAATAAAATTTAACTTCCATTTTTTATGGTTCATGCTTTTGGTGTTATATATAAACTCATCACCAAGCAAAACATCAATTTTCTCCTATTTTATCGTAGATGTTTTATAATTGTACAATTTACATTTAGTTGTATGATCCATTTTGAGTTACTATATTTTAAGGTGTAAATGTTGTGTCCAGTTTTATTTACACATTTTTTTTACATATGGACTTCCAATTATTTCAGTACTATTTCAGCACTATCTTTTCTCCATTGAATTGCCTTTGTGCCTCTGTCAAAACTCAGTTGAGGGGGCAAGGGCAATATACGTAACCTTAAAATTTGTACCCCCACAGTATGCTGGAAAAAAAACCTCAGTTGACTATATTTGTGTGTGTCTACTTCTGGGCACTCTATTTCAATGATCAATATATCTATAGTTTCTGCAATATTGCACTGTCTTATTTATTTGAGCTTCATAGTAATTCTTGAAATTGGATAATATAAGTTTTTCAACTTTGGTTTTTAGAATCGTGTTGGTTATTCTTGTTCCTCTGCCTTTCCCTATATATTTTATTAATAGAATCAGTTTGTCAATATGTTAAATTGCACAGCATGATGACTATAGTTAATAATGATGTATATTTCAAAATAGCTAAAAGAAGTAGTTTTAAATGTTCTCACCCAAAAGAAACAATAAGTATTTGAGGTTATGGATATGTTAATTAGCCTTATATATTCTTTTTTTTGGAAATGTTTAAGTTATAAATTTATTTTCTTTATTAAATAGTTATTAATGTTAGCTTTTTCTAAATGAGTATGTTTTGATAGTTTATGTCTTTCAAGGATTTGGTACATTTCTTCTAAGTTATCAAATTTGTGGTTAATTAGTTATTCATAATATTCTTTTATTTTCCTTCAATGTCTGCACAATCAGTAGTGCTTGCCCGCCCTTCATTCATGGCATTGAAAATTTGTGTCTTCTCTCTTTTTTCTTATTCATTTTGGCTAAAGGTTTATAAACTTTATTGCTCATTTCAAAAAAAATCAAGTTTTGGTTTTGTTCATTTTCTCTGTTTCCCTATTTTCAATGTCATTGACTTTTGCTGTAATTTATGGTTTTCTTTCGTCTACTCATTTTAATTTCCTCTTCTTTCTCTAGTTTCCTAGATAAATACTTAGAGTATTTATTTTATATATTTTGGAAACAATATATGCATTTAGTGTTAGAAATTTACCTCTTAGTATTGCTTTTTTTCCCCCCCTTTTATTTCATCATATAATGGGGGTACAAATATTGTTAGGGTTACATACATTGCCCCTACCACCCTTCCCCCCCCCACATGCCAGAGCTTCAAGCGTGTCCAATCCTCAGGTGGCGTGCATGGCACACATTATGTAACTACACCCTTCCTCCCCCCTCCCACCTGCCCTCCATCCGACAAAAGATTTTTTTTTTTACAATTTGGATACATTATGTAACTTTGCCTCTCCCTAAGAAGGGTTAGAGGTATGCCCTTCCCCCCCACAATGCTCACCATATCCCTATGATCTGGGTCTTGCCCCCCCGACTTAGTATTGCTTTATCTGTGTCCCATACATTACAATAAGATGTCATTTTATCATTTATTTGTATTTAGTTCAAAATATTTTTAATTTCTATTAAGACTTCTTCTTTGACCCATGGAAGTATGCCATTTAATTTCCAAATATTTGGGTATTTTCCAGCAATATTTTTATTATTGGTTTTCAGTTTAATTTCATTGTGGTCTTAGAACATTCTTTATATGATTTATATTCTTTCAAAAATTTTACAGTGTGGTTTCATAGCCCATAATGTGGTCTTTCTTGGTAGGTATTCCATGTAAGCATAAGCAGAGTGTGTATTGTGCTGCTATTGGATAGAATATTTTACAAATATCAATTAGATCAAGTTTACTGGTAGTGTCATACAGGTCATCCATATCCTTACTGATTTTCTGCCTGCTGAATGTATCAATTACTGACAGAGGGATGTTGAAATGTTCAAGTATAATAGTAGATTTGTCTTTTCAGTTCTATCACCTTTTGCCTCATGGATTTTGGTGCTGTTGTAACTTGTATACAACTTCAGTATTATTATGTTGTCTTAGTCCATTTGTGTTGCAATAAAAGAATACCTGATGCTGGGTAATTTATAAAGAAAAGAGGTTTATTTGGCTCATAGTTTTACAGGCTGTACAAGAGACATAGTTCCAACATCTGCTTCTGGTTAGGGCTTCAGGCTGCTTCATGGTGGAAAGCCATGAAGAGCTGGCATGTGCAGAGATCACATGGTGAGATAGCAAGCAAGAGAGAGGAGAGGGAGGTGCCAGACTCTTTTTAAAAACCAGCTTTGGTGGGAATTAACAGAGCCAGGACTCACTCCCCACCCTGAGAAAGGACATTAATGTATTCATGAAGGATCCACTCTATGACCCAAACACCTCCCAATTAGGCCCCACCTCCAACATTGGGGATCAAATTTCAACATGAGGTTTGGAGGGTCAACTATCCAAACTATAGAATTCCACCTCTGGCTCCCCTAACTTCATGTCCTTCTTATATGCAAAATCCAATTATTCCATTCTAATAGTCCTTCAAAGTCTTAACTTGTTCCAGCACCCAACTCAAAAGTCCAAAGTCAAAAGTCTCCCCTGTGACTCAAGGCAAGTTTCTCTTAGCTCTGGGCCTGCAAAATCAAAATCAAGTTATTTACTTTCAAGATATAATGTTTGTATAGGCACTGGGCAAACATTCCCACTCCAAAAGGGATAAATTAGTCAAAAGAAAGGGGTAACGGGTCACTTGCCAGTCCAAAACCCAGCAGGGCAGACATTAAAGCTTAAAGCTCCAAAATAATCTCCATTGACTCCATGTCCCACATTCTGGACACACTGGTGTGAGGGGTGGGCTACCAAGGCCTTGGGCAACCCTGCCCCAATTGCTTTGCTAGGTACAGCTCACCTGGCTGCTCTCACAGGTTGGAGTACAAATGCCTGAGGCTTTTCCAGGCTGGCATTGCAAGCTTCTGGTGTTTCTATAATTCTGGGGTCTGGAGGGCAGCATCCCTACTCCCACAGTTCCACTAGACAATGCCCTGGTGGGTACTATCTTCAGGGGCTCCAAAGCCACATTTCCCCTCTGCATTGCATTAGTAAAGTCTGCAGGGCCTCTGCCCCTCTAGCAGGTTTCTGCCTAGGCATCCAGGCTTTCTGATACATCCTTTGAAATCTAGGTGGAAGCTATCAAGTCTCTACCACTCTTGTATCCTGGGAGCCTAAATAATTAGCACTATGTGAAAGCCACCAAGGCTTATGGCTTGTGCCCTATGCCCTCTGGAGTGGTGTCCTGAGCAGTAAGTAGGTCCATTTGAGTCTAGACTGGAGTCTGAGCAGCCAGGATGAAGGGAACAGCATTCCAAGGTGATGCGGGGTGGCAGCAACCCAGGGCTGTTCTCTAAAACTGTTCTTTCATCCTAGACCTCTGGGCCTGTGATGAGAGGGGAAGCCTTGAAGATTTCAGAATTGCCTTTGGGGTCTTTAACCCATTGTCTTGACCAAGGGTCCTCAAACTTTTTAAACAGGGGGCCAGTTCACTGTCCCTCAGACCGCTGGAGGGCCGAACTACAGTTTAAAAAAAAAACTATGAACAGATTCCTATGCACGCTGCACATATCTTATTTTGAAGTAAAAAAACAAAACGGGCAAAAACACCCGGTGGGCCGGATAAATGTCCTCGGCGGGCTGCATGTAGCCCGTGGGCCATAGTTTGAGGACCCCTGGCTGACTATTAGCACCAGGCTCCCTTTCAGTCATGCTAATCTCTTTAGCAAGTGGTTGCTTTGCAGCACCCCTGGATTCCTCACAGCACTCTTGAATTCTTCACCTGAAAATTATCTTTCCGTCTTTACCACATGGCCAAGCTGCAAATTTTCTAAATTTTTATACTTTGCTTTCCTTTTAATTATAAATTCTAACTTTAAGTCATTCATTTGCTGCTGGAACTGATTGTAAACTCTTAAAAGCAACCATACCACTTCTTGAACACTTTCCTGTTTAGAAATTTCTTCTGCCTGATACCCTAGATAATCACTCTTAAACTCAGCCTTCTACCTATCCCTAGGGCATGGACACAATGCAGCCAAATTCTTTGCTATGAAAACAGGGTGACCTTTGCTCCAATTCCCAATAATTTCCTCATTTCCATATAAGAGCTCCTCAGAATGGTCTTTACTCTCTGTATTTCTGTCATCATTTTGGTCACAACCACTTAGCCAATCTCTAAGAAATTCCAAATTTTCCCTTGTATTTTTGTCTTCTTCTAAGGCCTCCAAACTCTTCCAATGTCTGCCCATTACCCAGTTCCAAAGCCACGTCCATGCTTCCGCATTTTTAGGTATCTTCATAGCAACACTTCATTCTTTGGTACCAATTTTATATCTTAGTCTGTTTATGTTGCCATAAGGAATACCTGAGGTTGGGTAATTTATAAATAAAAGAGTTTTATTTGGCTCATGGTTCTGCAGCCTGTACAAGAAGCATGGCACCAACATCTGCTTCTGGTGAGGGGCTTCAGACTGCTTCCACTCATGATGGAAGGCAAAGGGGAGCTGACATGTGCATAAATCACATGGTGAGAGAGGAAAAGAGATAGAGAGACAGAGAGAGGAAGGAGAGGGGAGAGAGGTGCTAGGCTCTTTTGAACAACCAGCTCTTATGGGTACTAATAGAGCAAGAACTCACCCCTCGTCAGGCAGAGCATTAATCTATTCATGAGGGATCTTCTCCCGTGACCCAAACACCTCCTGATTAGGCTCCACCTCCAACACTGAGGTTCAAATTTAAACAAGATGTTTGGGGGGGTGTCAAATATCCAAACTATAGCATATGTCTTTTGGGAGAATTGATCCCTTTATCATTCTATAATATACTTCTTTATCTCTGATAATCTCCCTTGTTTTGAAGTCTACTTTGTCTGAAACTAATATAATAATTTCAGATTATTTTATTACTGTTAGCATAGTATATCTTTCTCTGAACATTCATTTTTAACATATCTGAGACTTTATATTTAACATGATTCTCTTATACACAGCACTGTAAATAAATATTCGAGTCTTTTAAAAAATCTACCCTGGCAATCTCTGATTTTTAAATGGTATATTTAAACTATTCAAGATTAATTGATTATTGTTATAGTTCGGTTAATATATACCATCTTTGCAACTGTTTTCTATTAGTTTTAGGTTTTCT
>VBSM01000656.1:2132594-2231667 GCA_008086735.1 Cheirogaleus medius | reverse complement strand
CTTTGGCTGTGCAGAAGCTTTTTAATTTGATCAAGTCCCATTTGTTTATTTTTGATTGAGTATCTTTTGTGATTCCATCTTATCTCTTTTCTTGGCATGTCATTTATGCTTCCTTTTTTGGAGACAGTGTTTCACTCTGTTGCCTGGGCTAGAGTGCAGTGGCATGATCATACCTGACTACAACCTCAAGCTCCTGGGCTCAAGTGATCCTCCTGCCTAAGCCTCCTAAGTAGCTGGGACTACAGGTGTGTGCCACTACACTGGCTATTTTTTTTTTATTTTTAGTAGAGATAGTGTCTCACTCTTGCTCAGGCTTGTCTTGAACTCCTGACTTTAAGCAATCCTCCCACCCTGGCCTCCCAGAGTGCTAGGATTACAGGTGTGAGCCACTATGCCTGGCCTCATTTATGCTTTTTTTTTTTTTTAAATCATGTTAAACAGTATTAATTAGTTATTAAGGAGTACCAGCAAGGACCATGAGGGGATCTTTTTCTGATCTTCACTCTGAGAACCTGGTGAATTCCTGGAGTGACAGTCCACATATATGTGATGACCCCCCATGACTCCAGATGTTTCTCATTCTCAAGGTAGTCTGCACTCAGCCTTCAGAAATTTGTTTAAATAATCATTTAAATGTCCCTACCAATTTAAGAATTTCTGTGGTTTCTGTTCCACATAAACCAATTTTGAAGGCTATGTCTCTCTGGATGTGACTGTCTCTCCAGATTTTGGGGTGGTTATTTGCTCTGTGACTTCAGTTCTCATATGGGTCCAAGAATGTCATTGATTTTGTTAGTTTGTTCAGCCTTTTCTTGTTTTAATTACAAGAATGACAAATTCCAAGCTCTTTGTATGATCTGAAATTGAAGCCAAAAGCTTTCCTTTTTATGCCCCAAATCACAGTCTCAGCCAACCCCCTCATTCCACTATTTCTGCTATCTTTGAGTAAGGCTGATTCTGATCACTATATCTCTACATCTAGAATCAATTCATACCCATAAAAATCATAAAAAGTAGGCTCAGTGTCTGGCAGAATACTAATTGGCTCATTAACTATAAGTACATCATTTTATGTTCATTATCCAGGATCAGGTTAAGAATAGGTAAAATACTGAACTCAACCTATTGTTAATGAATATATGCTTTTTTTGCAATTACTATAAATAAATAGCAGCCAAAAGGAGTTTAGAGGGAAAAAATGTGAAACAGATATGTTTTCTCTAAAAAAGATTGTAAAAAAGTATGTTAGTGGACATACAGTGGCCATTGGTCATTGAGCTTCACTGGAAAACTAGGGTGAAGGGTTAAGCTTTCAGGACAAGATTATTCCCTCTATGCTCTTGGATTTCACTCTTTTTGGGATCATCATTCCTTGAGAAAATATGGTGAAAGATCAGGACTTTCTTTCTAGAAAAATACCTTCCTGCAACAAAAGTCCATGTTCTATAGATAAAATGTTCTTTTAGATTTTTTTTACTAAAAGACTCATAATGGCCTGTAACACTCATAATGGCCTTAGTCTTGTTACATGCCTTGTAGGTCAGCCCCTTACTTTTTTCTTGTCTCTACTGCCCAGTGAAAACAGCCTCTCTACTCAGAGAACTTGTGTTTAGATCAGGGGCCAGCAAAATTTGACTTGCCAATAAAATAAATTTTTATTGGAATACCCCACACCCATTTTTTACACATTGTCCATGGCTGCTTTTATGCTACAACAGCAGGGTTGAGTGGTCGTTGTAAAACCAAAAATATTTACTGTCTGGTCTGTTATAGAAAATTTTTGCTGACTCCTGTTTCAGATGAAAGAGTCCAGAAAAACATAGCTGATGAGAGCTAACTGATAAATTAGTTACCCTGCCCAAAGATGTTTACATTTTGACAGGGATCAAAATGCTTTCAATATGAAGAATTGAATCTTCAGTATGGAATTTTGTTTCAGTGAGGAAATGTGTGATATCAATTGATAATCCCCTGACTCAGGTCATTTACATATGTGGTCAGTCTTGTTAGGAAGCAGAAAAGGCTTCATCTGGACAATTCCTATAAATCAAGAATTCCCAACCAACACTAAATTGGCTCACAAAAAACTTTATGGTAAATTCTATCTTTTGGTACTAAGCTGGCCTTCATTTCTTTCTCCCTTCAGCCAGTGCTCTCAAATGGTATCCCAGTTTTCCAGAAAAAGAGGAGCTCTATTTGATGTTCTTTTCCTCAGGGCCTCAATATGGTAGCTTCCTAACACAAATACTAGTTTTCTAGTGCTCTTTGCTTAGCGGACCAGAGTAAGCAGTTATAAACAGCTTTTTCTGCAAACATTAATGTTCAGTAGGCCAGCAGAGGAACAAACATAGAGTTCACACAATGGCATTTCTCTCCAGTTTAATATTTACACAAGCTACTCACTAGTTGAAAGACCAAAGAAGCCAGTTGTGCTAATATCTACATAAAGACCTTATCAGGGAAGAGCCTCTTACAGAGAATGCTTTGACTTCATTGCCCATCTGGCCAGCCAAAGGTGCTGAGCATTCAGGTTTATGACTATTTATCCTTTTCAAGGCTCCAAGCCAGTCTCACACAGGATTGGTTCTTAGCTGGGGGAGAGGGGTGTAAAGATAACCTAAGTTTTTTCTTTATTCTTTGTGCAACTTTTTCCCTAGCTTCTTCTATTTCTGCTTCTCACTCCCACCTCACCCTAACCTATCCTTTGTTTATTTTCTGTGAGCTTACTGTGTACTGTTTTGCCATTTTGCCAAATAACTTGGTTCTGTTGCATGAGATAACATGATGTAGTAGAAAGATGTAGACTTTAGGATGCAAAGAATATAAATGATGTATTGAGAGAGAACTGAGCTCAGTTTTATGGTATGCTAGCTGGTGTGAACTTAGGCAAGTCATCTTACTTCAATGAATCTCAATTTCTTCATCTATAAAATGAGAATGAAATACTATGTATCTCAAAAGGTGAATGTCTTAGTCTGTTTTCTCTTGCTTATAACAGAACACCTGAAACTGGGTAATTTATAAACAAAACAAATTTATTTCTTACAGTTATGGAGGCTGAGATGTCCAGGGTTGAGGGGCTGCATCTGGTGAAGACCTTCTTGGTGGTGGGGACCCTGCAGAGTCCACAGGCGGCACAGGGCATGACATGGTGAGAGGGCTAAACATGGTAGCTCAGGTCTCTCTTTCTCTTCTTATAAAGACATCAGTCCCACTCCTATGATAACCTCTTAATCCATTAACCCATTAATGGCTTAATGACAGAGCCCTCATAACCTAATGACCTCTCAAAGGCCCCATGTCTCAATACTGCTACATTGGGGATAAAATTTCAACATGAATTTTGGAAGAGACAAATATTCAAATCATAGCAGTGAGTAAGAGGGTTAGTTGAGGTAATGCATATAAAATACATAGCATGGTACTTGATATATTGTAAACACTCAGTAACACCAGTTTTCTTCTCTTGCCTCATTCTTCTCAATGGGGCCTCTTGATTTCTATGGCTTATTTGGCTTCTGATTCATCTTTCCCCAGGCCCTTGTGTTTTGCAGATGCTTTTCCTCTCTGCACTCACAGTTCTGCTAGCCCTTTACTTAATCCAGTAGAGGCCACCAACTGACCTTTAGTTTGGATAGCTTACTGTAATTCCTAGGGACTTGGAAACCTGTACCCAATAACACCCCCTTAAATCATTTAGAAGTGTGGCAGAATCATTATGTGGTGATTTGCACATAAATGGTGCTGTGTTTTATTTAGCCATGGCAGAAAAGAATGTGTAAACAACAGCATCTGCATGAATATGCATATTGCTTAATGACACCATTATTTAATTTGCTCCTTTGCCAAGACTCACCTCACAGATGGTTCTAGGAAGGCCCTAGAAATTACATTGAAATCACTAAATATTCATTCTTTTCTTGCCAATTCACTTAGTCTTTTAAGATTTGTTAGGGCATATCTAAGCAACAGAGATACCTCACATTGATTCAGATTCTCCTTTTAAGTAAACAATTGAGGAGATAAACTCTTCTAAACATTATGTTCTGGAAATCAGAAACATCCATTATATAGCCTTGTGTTACATATCTTTTGTTAACTCCCCTCCCCACAATTCTTGTCCCTCTCTCCACCCCCATGTCCCATGTATAATATTGACCTAGGCTCCAGTTTTTACTACCCTTTCTTATATTCTTTTACTGTGTTAGATTAAATTGTTGATCATAATTTCTTATTTCCTTGTAGTGGTATTATATATTCACATCCTTGCAATGGCCTCATGATGGGTTGAATATACATTTCTGTCCCTTAACGTTAGGCTTGGCTGTGTGACTCGTTTTGGCTAATGTGATGTTGGTGGATACATTGTGAACAGCAGCTTGAAAATGTACTTATCTGGTTGAGATTAGCTCATTTTGTACTTCTGCCGTCACCATGAGTTGAACTTGCTTCAAGTACCTTATTGGCCTGAGGAGGATAACAGACTCATGGAGCAGACCTGGACCTGACCCACAGCTTGTAGCCAAATCTAACCAACTTAGATTAGACAAACCCAGGTGACCCAAAGACCCTTTACCATGAGAATGAATGATTATTCTTATGTGCCATTGAGTTTTGGGGGAGACGTTATGGTTATGCAACAATATTAATAGCTAATTAATACATTCACTTACCATATTTAAGTCTTCCACTCATGCATCCCTTACTTCTCAATACTTCCCTGGAATCCACGTGACTTTTTCCAGTATTCTGTGGATTAGCTGTGGATCATTTTCTGTAAAGTTTGGTATCTACTTTGCATGTTGGTGGGGGTAGAGACATACTTCTTTACAATGACGATTATATTTCTTATTTATTAGTGTTAAATAGTGCTTCATTCTTTTAAAATGTGAGTTCTTGTTATCTCCTACAAGCCTGTGTACTAGGTAAGGCAGATTCTCCCCTTGCTAGATGAACAAAGCGATGCTCTGACAAGACAAGTGATTTGTTCAAGATCATGGGGAAATGGCAAAGAAGTTATTATCTGATATCTATTCCAGTACTGTGCAAATCTTACCAAGCTCTAGGAAGAGAGATCGTATAATTTACTTCTGCTAAATGTCTTAGCTCCTAACACAGTCTAAAACAGAATAGGTGCTCAAAGCATGATTGTTTTCTGGTGTAAGAACCAACTGAAACCAATATTTACATGCCTTGGAGCATTTTTATATAAGATATATTTCTACTCTTGAGGCTAAAGAAGTAAACTTTCTTTCTGTAGTGCCTCAGGCTATATTTATGCACCCATCAGAACACATCAAGGTACAAAGAAATAGGCCAGGCATTGGCAACGTTACCTCCACAGCTTGCCTGCAATCTAGACTAAAAAGTAGTTGGGAGTTTCTATGGCCTATTAATATTTTCCAAATGGCTACAATAATATCTCTCATCCCATATACTTTTCTACAATGTGGTCTTGTCACTCTCATTTCAATAGGTGGAGTCTAATTCCTCTCACCTTGAATCTAGCTAGGCTGGCTTATGTAAATATTAAGAGAAGAGTGGAAGTGATGCTATTTAACTAACAAGGATAGGTAACAAGAGGCAATACATTTTCTGCCTTGTCCACTGGGACATTTATTTTTGGAGACTTGAACCATCATATAAGAAGTCCAGCTACTCTTAGACCACCATGATGAAGGAAGCTCAGGTCACATGGAGAAGCCACATGTAGGTACCTTAGTTGAAAGGTCCAGATAAGATCCAGATCCCAATGATCAGTCAATATCAACCAGCAGACATGTGAGTGGAAAAGCCACCTTGAAATGGATTTTCTAACACAAGTTGTTTCATCCCTAAGCCATTTGACTTTTCTCAGCTAAGACCCCAGATATCATGGAGCCAAGAAAACAACCCCCATTGTGACCTTTCTAAATTTCTGACCCACAAAATTTGTGAGCATAATAAACTATTTTATGTCATTAATTTTGGAGTGAATTATTATGTAGCAGTGATGAGAACAGAAGAGAAAACCGTCCCACTGAGAGTCTGTGTCAAGATTAAGAACATGGAGTTTGGAGTCAGATTAATCTAGATATCCTTTCCAGCTCTATCATTTCCTTGCTGTATGATCTTTGGCAAAACGCGCAGCCTCATTGAGCTTTAGTTATCATGTTTGTAAAAAATGCATATAAAGTGATCGTGAGGATTAGATGATACATATACAAACATGTAGCACTGTTTCTAAAGCATAGCAAATGCTCAATTAGTGCCCCAAGTTGTTGTTGTTATTGTTGTTGTTGTTGAGTCTAAAATCTTATATATATTTTTTCTTTTGAGACAGATTCTCACTCTGTTGCCCTGGCTAGAGTGCAGTGGCATGATCATACCTCACAGCAACCTCAAACTCGTGGGCTCAAGTGATCCTCCTGCTTCAACCTCCCGGCTAGCTGGGGCTACAAGTGTGCACCTTCACACCTGGCTAATTTTTCTATTTTTTGTAGAGATGGGATCTCGCTCTTTCTCAGGCTGTTCTTGAACTCCTGGCTTTAACCAATACTCCTGCCTTGGCCTCTCAAAGTGCTAGGATCACTGGCATGAGCCACCCTCCATAGACATAGGATGGATCTAGCTGAGTTTACACTATGACTACTGCTGCCAGGTTTTAAACTTCTAGTTTGGCTCATGGACTTCAATTTTGTTAATACAAAGGCTTAGAACTTTGTCCCCTGACAGGTCACCTGTGGCTAATTATTTTACTACTCTCTCTTCATGGATAAAATGGAAAGGCTCTCCCCTTCCCTCAACACTCCAACAAAAATCTTCATTATTACTCTGTTTCTTTCCTGAAGTATCCATCATTAGTGAATCCTTCAATTTGAGATAGTAGAAGACTCTGCTCAAATGCATGCAATATAGAGGGGAGGACACATGAACACAGTGCACATTGTCATCTGAGGAAACATGAGTTCATCAGATGGACTTTGGATTCAATAGACATTTAACTAAGTTTATTTTCTGTATCAGGCATGGAGCTAAGTCCTTTTTAGTTACTTTATTATCTCCTTGAATCCTTATAAGACCTCTGTAAGATAAATTTCATTATTTTCCCCATCTTACAGATGAAGCTACTGAGACCCAAAAATGTTCAAGTTATGTACTCAATGTCACAGCTGCCGAGTAGCATATTTATGCCTGAATGCCAACTAAGGAGAGGTAATAGTGAACTTCTGGATAGAGGTAAGCCCTTGAGAGGGGATTTAGTGTGAGAATGGAAGACACCTTGAAAATAAATTTCTTACATTGCCACTACAGTGTCAGGACTTTCTTTTTCTTTCCTTCTTCAACTTCTGGGTTTTGTAAGAATATATATATCTTATTTTCTTTCCCTATTGCTTAGCCTCAGGGTATAGGGAATTCAAATGGTGGTCAGATTTGCTAAGGCAGTTGTTGAGAAAAAGGCCATTCTGGTGTGTTGACCTGTCCACCACTTTCCTGCCTCTCCTCACACCTTCACTCCATATGTCTGTGGCTCTGTGTGGAGTGGAACGACTCCTGAATGGGAAGCCATTTAGAATAGAACCATTGCAATGTAGAATCAGCAAGTTTGGATACTCCTCCAAGAAACTAAGATGATCCTGGGCAACCTACTATGTCAGGTATTTCTAAAGAAAGGTCAGTCCCAAGCCTGAATGTACACCATCTTCTAGTTTCCAAACTGCCCAGAGAAGAGTTCTGTAAGAGTTCACCATCTCCTACCATCTGTAGACTTTGAGGAGAAAGCAGATACTGTTTTATTGAAAAAAAAATCAGGCTGAATTCTACTCTTCAAAAAGCCATTTTGGGGGAACTTAGGTCTTGAAAAATACTCTCAAGGTGAAAATTTTGAGGGCTCCATCATCCCCTACAATTTAGGACCTGTGGAAGAAGGCCCAAGTCAAAACATTTTTCCTTTCTCCAAGCTAGATATTTGAAACAAATATGAACTCTGTAACTAGAATAAACTATATGAATCTCTTTAAGCCTCAGCTGTATTTCAAAATTGTTTTATATTATAGATAATTTTTTAAAAACTAAAGTAGTTTTCAAGATACACTTCAAAAAGCAGTATTTTTTTTCAAGTATCAGTTTGGTTCTACTCCAGTATTCTTCCACTGAATCTGGGCTGAATGTGGACACTATATGCTTCAAATTTCTGCCTATTATCAAAAAAATAAAAATATAATAAATGCTGGCAAGGATGCAGAAAAAAAGGCAATTTTCATATACTGTTGGTGGGGAATGTAAATTACTACAGCCATTATGGAAAACAGTATGGAGGCTCTTCAAAAAACTATAAACAGAAGTACTATATGATCCAGCAATCTCATTACTAGGTATTTATCCAAAGAAAAGGAAATCAGTATATCGAAGAGAAATATGTGAACCTCCATGATTACTGCAACTCTATTCACAGTAGCCAAGATCTGGAGTCAATAGATGAAAGGATAAAGAAAATGTGGTATGTATATAATATACAGTATTATTCAGCCATAAAAATGAATGAAATTCTGTCATTTGAGGCAACATTGTTGAGCCTGGAAGATATTATGTTAAGTGAAATGAAGATAAATATATGCCATCACTCATATGTGGGAGCTAAAAAATATTGAGCTCATAGAGGAGAGTGGTTATTAGAGGCTAGAAAGGGAGAGTTGGTTAATGGATATAAAGTTACATCTAGATGGGAAGAATAAATTCTAGTGTTCTATAGCACTATAGGGTGAATATGATTGACAGTAATTTAGTATATATTTTCAAAAAGCTGAAAAAGATTTCAAATTTTCACAACACAAAGAAATAAATGATAAATGTTCAAGGTAATGGATATGCTAATTACCCTGATTTGATCATTACATATTGTATACATGTATCAAAATTTCACACTATATTCCTTAAATATGTGCAATTATTATGTGTCAACTAGAAATACAATGAAAAAAAAAGAAAATGCAAAAAAATTATCTCTGCCTGAGCAGAGTGGGATCATCATCATCATTATCAATAGGCTCCAGATTGCCCCCAGCAGCAGGCTGGTCCCCATAGTCACAGACTTCAATGCCACTTCAGTACCAGGCTGACCCCTGCAGCCCTGGTCATCAGGCTGGCACCCATGGAACCAGGCTCCAGGTTGGCTTCTGTGGATACAGTCTCTATGCCTGCCCAATACCAGACTAGCCCCTTTACCCTCAGGCTCCAGGCCAGTACCAAAGATTGAGCCTCCAAGATTGCCCTAAAGCCAGGCAAGGTCCTATAGCCCTAAGCTCCAGGCCAGCCTGGCAGACTCGGCCTTTGGGCCTGCCCTAGTGCCAGGCTGACCCCAACAGCCCCAGGTCTGGACAGGCCTATAGCCAGTAAGGCCAAAGCGTCCCTGGGCTTCAGAACCACTCTAGTGCCAGGCCAACTCCAACACAATCAGGCTCCTGGTTTGGCCCAAAGCCAGGTTAGACTAAGTGGCCCCTGGCTTCAGACTGCCCACAGCACTGAGCTGACTTCTATGGTCCCAGGTTTCAGGCCTGCCCTAGTACCAGGCTGATCCTCTAGTCATCAGGCTGGCATGTGAAGAACCAGCCTCCAGGTTAGCCCTTGCAGATACAGGATCCGTGCTCACCCAGCACCAAGCTAGCTTCATGAAGCCCCAGGCTTCAGGCCTCCCAAGCACCAGATTGGCACCCCTGACCTCAAAAACTTAGTGGGCACCTGTATATACAGGCTGCAGGCCTGCCCCAGTGCCATGCTGGCCCCTGTGGCTTCATGCTCCAGCAGACCGTGGGGTCCATATCTGTCCCAGTAAACCACAGCACTAGATTTGCCCCCATGGACCCAGGCTCCAGGACTACCTCTGTCTACAGGTCTCAAGCTGGTCCCCAAGGCACCAGGCCCCAGACCTGCCCTTGTGGACCTAGCCTCTAGATCAGTACCTGCACACCCAACTTCTAGGTGAGCACCAGCAGACACAGGCTCTAGGCAGGTCCCCAAGGCCCTAGGCTCTAGGCCAACTTCAGTGGCTCAAGGCACCAAGCCAGCACTCATCACCCTAGGCTCCAGAGTAGCCCTTGTGGACCCAGGTACCATGCTCACCCCAGGCTTCAAGCCAATCCTTGTGTCCCCAGGCTCCAGGGAACCCAGGGTACAGGTCTACTCCAGCAGATCCAGAGTCTAGGCCCACCCCAGTAGTCTAGTACTTTGCCCATTTTCCATAGGGTTATTTGGTTTTATTCTTTTCTGTTGAATTGTAGGAGTTCCTTATATATTTTGGAAATTAACCCCTTATCTGATATATGGTTTGCAAATATTTTCTCCCATTCTATAGATTGCCTTTTCACCTTGTTGATTGTTTCCTTTGCTGTGCAGAAGATTTTTAATGTGATATAGTTCTACTTGTCTATGTATGCTTTTGTTGCCTGAACTTTTGGTGTTATGTCCGTGAAATTGTTGCCAAATCTAATGTCAAGAAGCATTTTCCCTATGTTTTCTTCTAGGCATTTTATAGTTTCAGGTCTTATATTTAAGTTGCAATCTATTTTGAATTGATTTTTGTGTATGGTATAAGATAAAGTTTCAATTTTATTCTTTTGTGTGTGGATGATATACAGTTACTCAAATACTATTTGCTGAAGAAACTATCCTTTCCCCATTATGTATTCTTGGCACTCTTGTTAAAGATCAGTTGACCATATATTAATGGATTTATTTCTGGACTCTCTATTCTGGTCCATTGGTCTATACATCTGTCTTTATGCCAGTTTCATGCTGTTTTAATTACTATTGCTTTGTAATGTATTTTGTAGTCAGGAAGTGGGATGCTTCCAGCTTTGTTCTGTTTTATCAAGATTGCTTTGATTATTAATGGTCTTTGTGGTTACATATAAATTTTGAAATTGTTTTTTTTTCCTATTTCTATAAAAATGCCAATAGGATTTTGATAGGGATTGTGTTGCATCTTTAGATTGCTTTGAGTAGTATGGACAATATTAACTCTTCCAATCCCTGAATACGAGATATCTTTCTATTTATTTGTGTCTTCTTTAATTTCTTTCATCAATGTTTTGTAGTTTTCAGTGTACAAGTCTTTTACCTCCTTGGTTAAATTTACTTCTAAGTATTTTATTCTTTATGATGGTATAATAATGGGATCATATTTTAAATTTCTTTTTTGGGTAGTTCAGTGTTAGTGTATAGAAAGATCACTAAGTTTTGTATACTGATTTTGTATCCTCCAGTTTTACTGAATTTGCTTATTATTTATAACAGTTTTATTTTATAGAATCGTTATGGTTTTCTACAAATAAAATCATGTCATCTGCAAAGAGGTAATTTTATGTCTTCCTTTCTGATTTGGATGCCTTTCATTTCTCTTTCTTGCCTAATTGTTCTGTCTAGGAATTCCAGTATTATGTTGAATAGAAGTCGTGAGAGGGGACATCCTTGCCTTGTTCCTGAACTTAGAGGAAAAGCTTTCAGCTTTTCACCATTAAATATGATGTTAGCTGTGAGCTTCTCATTTATGTTGAGATAATTTCTCTCTCCTAGTTTATTGAGAGTTTTTATATTGAAAAGTTGTTGAATTTTGTCAAATGATTTTTCTGTATCTATTGAGATGATTATGTGATTTTTAATCTTTATTCTGTGAATGTGGTGTATCACATTGACTGATTTTTGCATGTTGAGCAATCCTTGCATCCCATAAATAAATACCTCTTGGTCATGGTGCATACCCTTTAATGTATTGTTGGATTTGGTTTGGTAGTATTTTGTTGAGGATTTTTGCATATATTTTTATTACGGATATTTACCGGCAGTTTTCTTTTTTGTGGTGTTTTTGTCTTGCTTTAGTATTAGGGTAATGCTGCCCTCATAAAATGAATTTGGACATAGTTGCTCCTTTTCAAGTTCTTGAAAGAGTTTGAAAAGGATTGGCAGTAATTCTTACTTAAATATTTAGTAGAATTCACCAGTGAAGCCATCAGGTTCTGGGCTTTTGTTGTTGGGAAGTTTTTAGTTACAGATTAAATCTCCTTACTAGTTATAGGTCTATTCAAACTTTCTATTTTTTCATGATTCAATTTTGGCAGTTTCTAGGAATTTATGTTTCTAATAATTTATCCACTTCTAGGTTATCCAATTTGTTGGCATGCAATTATTCATTGTAGTCTCTTATGATCCTTTTTATTTCTGTGGCATCAGTTGCAATGTCTCTTCTCTCATTTCTGATTTTGTTTGAGTTTTCTCTTTTTACTGTTAGTCTTGCTAAAGGTTTATCAATATTGTTTCAAAAAACCATGCTTAGTTTGGCTGATTTATTCTATTGTTTTCCTATTCTCTATTTCATTTATTTATGCCCTTATCTTTATTACTTTCTTCCTTCTGCTAAATTTGGGCTTAGTTTGTTCTTCTAATTTTTTGAGGTGTAAAGATAGATGTTTCTTCTTTATTGATGTAGGCATTTATTGTTATAAACTTCTCTCTTAGTACTGCTTTTACTGCATCCCACGAGTTTTGGTATGTTGTACTTTCATTTTTGTTTGTCTCAAGATAATTTTTATTTCACTCTTGATTTCTTCTTTGACCCATTCATTGATTGTTCAAGAGTATATTATTTAGTTTCCGCATATTTGTGAATTTTTTCAGTTTTCCTTCTGCTTTTTATTTTTAGTGTCATTCCATTGTGGTTGGAAAAGACAGTTCATATGATTTCAAATTTCTTAAATTTATTAAATCTTTTTTGGTGGCCTTTTCTGCTATATCCTGGAGAATATTTGATCTATCCTTTGCACTTGATAAGAATGTGTTTTCTGCTGTTGTTGGATGGAATGGTTTGTATGTGTCTGTTAGGTCCATTTGGTCTATAGTATTGTCCAAGTCCACTACTTTCTTACTAATTTTCTGTCTGGATGTGTCTATCCATTTTTAAAAGTGAAGCATTGAACTCTCTTACTATTGTTGTATTCCTGTCTATTTCTCCCTTTATTCTTTAATACTTACTTTAGATATTTAGGTGCTCTAATGTAGGGTATATATATATACATATATATATATTTATTTCTATACCTTTCTGGTGAATTCATACTTTTATTATTAAATAATTTTCTTCTTTGTATCTTGTGACCATTTTTGACTTAAAATTGATTTTGTATGCTATAAATATAACCATTCTGCTGTCTTTTGGTTATTATTTCATGGGATATCTTTTCTATCCCTTCACTTTCAGCCTATGTCCTTAAGGCTAAAGTGAAAGCTTTGTAGACAGCATATAGTTGAATCTTGTTTTTTATTCATTCAGCCACCCTGCATCTCTTAATTGGGGAGTTTAATCCATTTAAATTTAAAGCAATGACTGATAGGGAAAGATTTACTATTGCTATTTTGTTTATAGTTTTCTATCTTATGATTTTTTGTTCCTCTTTTCCTCTCATGCTGTCTTCCTTTGTATTTCCTTGATTGTTTTTATAGTGACATGTTTTTATTTTTCTCTTTTTCTTTTGTGCATTACAATGGCTTATTCTGCTCCAAATTCATATGTTGAAATCCTAACCTTCAATATATTGGTATTAGGAGGTGTGACCTTTGGATTTTAATTAGGTCATGAGGGTAGAACCCTCATGAATGGAATAATGATCTTGTAAAAGGGACCCTAGTGAGCTTTCTTTTCTCTTTTCACCATGTGAGGATAAAACCAGAAATCAGCAGTCTGCAACCAGTAAGACAGCCTTTACAAGAACTCAATGATACTGGAACCTGATCTTGGATTTCCAGCCTTCAGAACTATGAAAACCAAATTTCTGTTGTTTATAATCCAATCAGTGTGTGGTACTTTGTCATAGTAGCCCATACTTACTAAGACATGTTTCTTACATAGATATTTTCCTTGTGATTACCATGAGGCTTACATAAAACATCTTATAGCAGTCTATTTTAAGCTGATAAAAACTTAACTTCAATCACATATAACAATTCTACACTTTTAGTTCTTTCTCTCACACTTTATGTTATTGATGTCTCAAATTACAAATTTTCACATTGTGCATCCCTTAACATGTTCTTGTAGCTATAGTTATTTAGCCTCTTTCAACATGCTTTTGTGTTACTCTTTAGCATCCTTTTGTTCCAACTTGAAGAACTTTTAGGGTTTCTTGTAAGGCAGATCTAATGGAGATGAACTGTCTCTGTTTTTGTTTGAGAAAATTTTTCTCTTTTCTTTCATTTTTGAAGTACATCTTTTGCCATGTATAGTATTCTTGGTTAGCAGATTTTTCTCTTTCAGCCCTCTGATAATATTATCTCACTTCTTTTCTGGACTTCAAAGTTTCTGCTGAGAAATATACTGATAATCTTATGGTGATTCCCTAAACATGAGAAGTCACTTTCCTCTTGCTGCTTTCAAAATTCTCTCTTTGTTTTTGACTTTTGGCAATTTGATTATAGTGTGTCTCAGCACTTATTTCTTCTGTTTCACCTTCTTTGGGGGACCATTGGGCTTCCTGGATCTGTATGTCCTTTTCCGGCTCCAAATTTGGAAAGTTTTAAACCAATATTTCTTTATAAGAAAGACTTATGGCCCTTTTTCGATTCTTCTTCTGGGACTCCCCTAACGAATATATAGATCTGCTTGATTGTGTCCCATTGGGCTCTTAAGCTTCCTTCATTCTTTTGCATTATTTTTTTCTTTTTGCCCCTCTGACTTCATAATTTCCAATGAAACGTTTTTATGTTCACTGAGTTTTTCTTCTCCTTGATCTAATCTGCTATTGAGCCCCTCTAGTGGCTTTTTAATTTAGTTATTGTATTCTTCAGCTCCTATATTTTATTTGGTTCTTTTTTATACTTTCTGCTCTTTGTTGAAATCCTCACTTAGTTTATGCCTTTTTCTTTTTAGTTCATGGAGTACCTTTATGAGAATTATTTTGTATTCTCTTCATATATTTCTGTTTCGTTCGGGTTGATTTTTTGAGATTTATCTTGTTCCTAATTTGGGGAAATGTTTATCTGTTCTTTCATTTTCCTTGACTCTTTGTGTTGGTATCTGCTCAGAGGAAAAATCCATGTCTCCCAGTCCTCATGGATTGACCTCATGAAAGAGAAACCTTCACCAATAATCCCAGTCAGAGATTCTAGGGGCTCTCAAATGTTGTCTGTTTATGGGTCTCCTCTGGATTTGAGTATATAAATTCCCAATTAGAGGGATTTACTGATTTGTTTATTTGTTTCTTTCTTTTTCTTTTTGCAGGATTACATAATATCTTGCTCCCTCTAGTGTCTGTCTGCTGTACTGTGGGTCTTCTGGGGCAGCAACATGTCCTAAGCACATTTGTGTGAGTGTGTGTGTGTGTGTGTGTGTGTGTGTATTAAGCAGCCCCAATGTATCTAGAATATGCCAAGTCTTATCCATACTCTGAGACTGGTAATAGTGAAGCCAGTTCCTTGAGAAGCCACTGGAAAAATCAGAACTTTGAATGTATGGTGTAGTCTCTTTTGTTTTGTCCCCTGTGAGAAGCTGGCAGCTGAGGATTTCCTCCTGATTGTATAACACTGTGATGAGATGGATTATGGCAAGAAGTTGTCTCAGATTTTCCTACTGGCTTTTATGTGCCTGATTTCACACTCATCCTGGGTGCAGGAGCCCCTCAACTTGTTTCTAGATTCCTCACAAAGAGAATTGGTCCATGCATTGTCATTAAATCATTGTGTCTATGGAGGGAAGGGAGGGTCCAGGGCTTCCAATTTTATCATCTTTCTAATGTCACTCTCCAAATAATAGCTCTTATGAATATGAATATAAAAATTTTCAACAAAATACTAGCAAAGTGAATCCAGCAGCATTTAAAAAGGAATATACACTAAATAAACCAAGTGGGCTTTATCCAAAGAGTGCAAGCCTTGTTCAACATATGAAGTTCAACCAATTCAATACATTATATTAATAGAATGAAAGAAAATCACTACATGACTATCTCATCAGATGCAGAAAAGTTGTTTGACAAAATCCAACATGCTTTTATTATAAGAGCACTCAAGCTATGAATAAGAGGGAGCTTACTCAAAATGATAGAAGGCATCCATGAAAAACCTACTGTTAACATCATAATGAATGCCTTCTCCTTAGTTTCAGGAACAAGACAATGACATCTATTCTCACCACTTCTATTCAACACTATACTGGAAATCCTCTTCAGGACAGTTAGGCAAGAAGAAGAAAAAGTGTTCATATTAGAAAGGAAAAAGTAAAACTATGTCTATTTGTAGTTGATATGACTTTATATATAGAAAATGCTAGTGAAACCATAAAAAATGATAAGAACAACAAGAAAAAAATTTTAGGGCTAATAAGAGTTCAGCACAGTTGCCGGAAACAAGATCAATTTACAAAAATTAGCTGTATTTCTATAAACTAGCAGCAAACAATTCAAAAATAAAATTATGGAAAACAATTTCATTTATAATAGCATCTAATTTTCCAGGTGTGGTGGTTCATGCCTATAGTTCCAGCTGCTTGGGAGGCTGAGGCAGGAGGATTGCTTGAGCCCAGGAATTTGAGGTTGCTGTGAGCTAGGCTGATGCCACGGCACTCTAGCCTGGGTGACAGAGTGAGACTCTGTCTCAAAAAAAAAAAAAAATTGAATATACTAGAAACCACTAGAGCAGGCATCCTCAAACTATGGCCTGCGGGTCACATGTGGGTGTTTTTGCCTATTTGTTTTTTTACTTCAAAATAAGATATGTGCAGTGTGCATAGGAATTTGTTCATAGTTTTTTTAAAACTATAGTCCGGCCCTCCAACAGTCTGAGCTGGCCCCCTGTTTAAAAAGTTTGAGGACCCCTGCACTAGAGTGACAGCTTTAAGATAGTCAAAACAATTAATTTTATGGTTATATGAATTTTATCTTATTAGAAAAAAACCTTTTTAAAAAATCCTTTTAATTCTGGAATCCCTAACTAATTACCCCAGTAGCAAATTCACCTTTAGCAGAGGGTGAAGATTAGTTGATGATGGCCCTGCCAACTATGATGAGAGCTACAAGGAGGAAGTCTTTAGATCACTCAAATTACAAATACTCATATGCTATAAAGAAAGTGTGATGCAGAAGCTCTTGTAATGACCATATTGTGACAATCTGTGATTAACTTATCATGAAGCTGTACAGGTTTCCCAGTAACCTCAGTCTGGTATAATTCGCACCTTACAGAATAAATACCACAGTTCTCATACACTTTACTCTAAAGGAAACATTTACATTAGATTTTTTATAAATTAAAATATGTGTCTGAGCAATTAGATTTATTCAATCTAGTCACCAAATTTTTATTAAGCACTAATGCTATTTATCGAGCACTCACTGTATGTTTGGCATTGTACATAAACATTATTTTCTTTATATATATTAACTCACTTAGTCCACTTAAACTCATTAAACAGATTTCAATGCTCCCGTTTTACAAATGGGGAAGCTATAATGGAGAAAGGTTAAATAAATTGCTTAAGTTCATATAGCCACAAAGTGGCATGTCTGGGGTTTGAACTGAGGGCTATATGACTCCATAGCTCGTGCTCCTTGTCACAATACTACAATGGAAGTTAGCTTAGACAGGGGGCGGGGGTGAGTAGGGATTGGAGAGAAAGAAGTCTAGCATGCATATTGGGTGCTATTTCACAACAATTAATTGAATTTATCATATTTCAGACAATAGTTTAGGCTTCGTGAAGACAGAGACCTAAAAAACCTATTTCTCTCTCTCTTTCACTGTAATAAAAGTAACATCTTTTATCCTTTATCATTTTCACAATTTCAGTGTGCAGTAAATTGGGCCTGTTGAAATCTCATAATATTCTGGGAATGATGTTAGGCACTTATAATATATGTTCCTGTTTGTTTATTTGTTAGCTGTGAAAACCTGTACATCATGGATTAAACTGAGGTGAATCTATAGCTTCTGACTTAAAAAAAAAGTGTTCACAGGGAACATATTGTAAGTGTGGCTGTTGACAGGATGACAACATTTTAAGCTTTTACAATTAAAAATGTCTTACACATTCTGTGTTACATCCAATAATCAAATGTCTGGCAAGTGTCATTAAACAAAATTTGCATACCAAAGGTACTAGTTTGTAAATAACCAAGATAGGAAGAATGTAGTGTGTATAGCACTGTGTGTACTTGAACAACTGCCTGTAACTTAATGAAATCATCATTTCATTTTCTTTCTTTTCAAAATTCTAAAAAGCATTTAAATTACTATTTATTCTGCAATAAAATAATGTATTTGCTATTCTGCAAATAAATATGCATGTAAACAGATAAATTAGGATTAGATTATTTGGCTGCCATATAAATGTTAGTTGCAATTTTTTTAAATCATGTAAACCTTAGTCTGTCACCTCTTTCAAGACCCATGTCAGAACATGACTCATCTTAGAAGCCTTCCCTCACTAAACTGCCATGCTCAGACCATGGTTTTCATGCCTGCTATACCATTTATAGAGTAGTATATTTCTTGAATTAATTAATATTGTTTAAAAATGATTTTTCTGGCTGTTTTAGGAGTATCTATTTTCTCTCCTACTGTCTCACAAGCTCCTCATGGCTTTGAATTTTTTTATTATTACAGAATGTTTAATGATAGTTCTCTATACATAGTAGATTCCCAATAAATATTCCTGGGATTTCAGACTGCATTCCCAAGTTGCTAAGTTCATTTAATCTTTAAACTATTAGAGGGCATGGTGTCTGAAAATTTTGAGAATAATAATTGTAGAAATACAGTGGTTTCTGGGAAATATGGGAGTTATTTTTGTTTCTGGGAAGGAAATAACAATTCTTTATTTTTTCCAAATGATTTGACAAGTAATCTAAGTATAGCCTCTCTGACCTAAAAAGAGGTCAAGCTGTCCCCCCAACCCCAACTCACCTGGAGATTTCCCACACTCTTGTTATGGAAGGGCCTCAATTTTTCTTTGTAACAGAAAAATATGGGATGCTATTAAATGTATCCACATAAACATAATAGTACCAGAAGAAGAGTAGAGAGGGAAAGGAGCAGAAAACATATTTGAAGAAATAATGGTTGAAAACTCCCCAAATGTATCTAATATTATTTAAAAATATTAATCTATACATCTGAGAAGCTGAACAAATTCCAAGTAGGATAAATGCAAAGATATTTACAAACAGATACATTATCATAATAATGCTGAAAGGTGAAGGCAAGGATAAATTCTTTTAAATAGCAAGAAGAAATGACTTTTCATGTGCAAGGAAATCCCAGTAAGTTTAATAGCTGACTTCACATCAGAAGCAATAGAGGCCAGAAGGCATTGAGATAATATATTTAAAGTATGCAAAGAAAGATAAACTGTTAACCAAGAATCTTACATTCAGTAAGCTATCTTTCAAAAATGAAGGTGAAATAAAGATGTACTGATATAAACAAAAACTGAGACACCTTGTCTTACTGGAAATGCTAAAGGAATCTCTCCAGGCTGAAAGCAAATAACCCCAAACAGTAATTTGAATCCACAGGAAGAAATAAAAAGCATGAGTAGTTAATTATGTAATTAGAGAAGATGGAATAAATGCATATTTCTTCTTCTCTTAAGTGATTTAAAAAACAATTGCATAAAATAATATGTATATAATGTTATTATTGCGCCTATAATATATAGAAATGTAACATATTTGCCAATAATAGCATAATGGAGGTAGGTGGGAAAAAAGCTGTATTGAGCTAAGAAAATTACACCAACTAGGAACACAAATCTACAGGAAGAAATGAAGAGAATCAGGAATGGCAAATAAAAAGGTTAAAATAACAAAAGCTGTACAAATATACTTGTATACTTGCTCTCCTTTCTTCTCTCAGATACTTTAAAGGACATAAAATTATATAAAGTAACAATTATAATAATGTATGTTGGGTTTGTAACATCTACAAATGTAGTATGTATAACAATAATAACATACAAAGGGAAATGAGAATAGAGCTATACTGGCCAGGCATGGTGGTTTATACCTCAAATCCCAGCACTTTGGGAAGCTGAGGCAGGAGGATTGCTTGAGCCCAGGAATTTGAGGTTGCAGTGAGCTATGAAAAAAATCATTAAAGAAGTTAAAATGCTACATTAGAAAATATTCACTTAATGTAAAACAGTAAATGAGAAATAAAAAGGACATGAAATATATAGAAAACAAAAAGTAAAATGGCAGATATAAATCTAACAAATTAATTAAATATGAATTGATTAATAATCCAATCAAAAACAGAAATTGTCAGGATATATTCAAAAATTTAATCCAACTATGTTGTTGACAGGAATTCATCCGACTATATGCCGTTTCTTTAGATTCAAATATATGAACAGATTGAAAGTAAAAGAATGAAAAAAGATATATCATGTAGATAACCAAAAGAAAGTTGGATCTACTATACTAATATCAGACAAAATAGACTTTTAAAATGTTACTAGAGATAAATAGAGACATATTATAATGCTAAAATAGTCAATTCATCAGAAAATATAACAATTATAAACATATATTTATATGTAATAATATTTTGCCAAATTTCCTGGAACAAAAATTGACAAAATTAAAGGGAGAAACAGACAGTTCAACAATGATAGCTTACTGGACACTTAAATACTCCACTTTTAATAATAGAACAACTAGGCAGAAGATCAACAAGAAAATAAAAGATTTGAACAACACTATAAACCAACTACCTAATAGATATCTAAAATACTCCACCCAACAGAACATACATGATTCTCAAATGGATGAGTAACATACTCCAGGATAGATCATATGCTAAGCCATAGCTACAGATTTCAATAAATCTAAAATTATAGAAATAATATAAAGTATGTTCTCTGACCACAGTGGAATGAAATTAGAAATCAATAATAGAAAGAAATTTGGAAAACTAAAAAATAGGTGGATATTAAGCAACATACTCCTAAATTACCAATGGGCCAAAGAAGAAATCAAAATGAAAATTTGAAAATATTTTGAGATGAAAGAAAATAAAGACATAGTATACCAAAGCTATGGGATCAAGCTAAAGTAGTGCTTAGAGAGAAATTTATATCTCTAAATACCTATATTAAGAAAAAGAATCTCAAAACAATAACCCTAAAACATTGCAAAAAGAGAAAAATTTTGTACCCTCATAATTTCCTGAATTAAAAAAATTTAAAAAGGAGAATAAACTATATCTAAATCAAGCATGAGGAAAGAAATAATAAACATTAGTAGAAATTAATGAAATTTGAATAGAAAAGCAATAGAAAAAATCAATAAAATAAAAAAATTGGTTCTTTGAAAAGATCAACAAAATTGACAGAGCTTTAGCTAGATAGACTAAGAACAAAAAGAAGGCTCAAATTACTAGAGTAAGAAATGAAAGATGGGACAGTACTATCAATCATACATAAATAAAAAGGATTATAAAGGAATATTATAAACAACTATATACCAATAAATTAGACAACTTTGACGAAATGAATAAATTTCTAGAAAGACACAAACTACCAAAACTTACTCAAGAAGAAATAGGCAATTTTAATAGCTATATAAGAAGTAAAGACATTAAGTTAGTAGTCAGAAACTATTCACAAGGAAAAGCCTAGTCCTAGTAGGCTTTATTGCCAAATTCTACCAAACATTTAATGAAGAATTATTACCAATTCTTCCAAACTTTTCCAATAAAGTAGAAGATGTGGAAACAACTCCAAATTCATTCTATGAGGCCAGTATTACTGTGATATCAAAACCAGACAAAGACATCACAAGAAAACTGTAGATGAGTATCTCTTAATGAATGTTAATACAAACATCCTTAACAAAATGCTAGCAAACTAAAGCCAGCCACCTAGAAAAAGAATTATATAGCATGATCACATGGAATTTATTCCAGCAATGAAAGGTTTGTTGAACATCCTGAAATCAATTAACGTAAAACACCATATCAATAAAATTAAAAAACCCTCCACGATCATGTCAGTAGAGGCAGCAAAATATTTGACAAAATCCAACACCATTTCTATGTGCACATATAGGAATAACTTTTATCGGGTATTGGGCAGGTGGGAGGGGGAGGAGGGGATGGGTATTCACATACATAGTGAGTGTGATGTGCACTGTCTGGGAGATGGACACGCTTGAAGCTCTGACTGGGGGGGGGCAAGGCAACATACGTAACCTAAACATTTGTATCCCCATAATATACTGAAATAAAAAAATACAAAACATTTTGATTCTAATTCTATAATATTCTTATTTTGAAATTTATCAGATTTATATCCCAGATGTTCAACTTTTGCTATGTCTTGTTCCTTTTAACTTTTTCTCCCCTTGAAAAGACTGGGATAATAAATATCTCCTTCAATCTTTTTTGTCAGCTCTTGTAACTTTCTCCCCTTTGGTTCTAGGTATGTTGTTGTGGATTGATACGAAAATGCTTTATCTTAAAGATTTAGAAAAACAATGTGCTCCTAGAGCATAAATTAATTCTATATTCAGCTTTTCTTGATATGTCTGAGTTTTTCAATGTGATCAGAAAACTTTTCATACTGTTGCTGGGTCATTTTCTCCCTTACTCAATGTACTAGTTTTTCTTTTTCACATTCCTCTGTAATATATTAATATACTCATGATCTTAGAGACTTTTCCTGTGTCTATTTAACTCAAGTACCCTTTTCATCAAGTTTGATTTCCAAGTTGTCTAAATGACTTTCCAATAAGAAAAATAAAATCACACTACAAAACAAAACAAAACAAAATACTCATCTAATGAAAGTAGAAGGATATTTCCTAATGTGATAAAGGGCATCTATCTATGAAAAACTCACAACTAAATTCATACTTAATGGTGAAAGACTGAATACTTTCTTCCCAAGATTAAGAACAACACAAGGGTGCCCACTCTTGCCACTTCTGTTCAAGATTGTATTAGAGGTTTCTTATAAGGTTATTGTCAAGCCATTGTTCAGAGCAGTAATCATATCAAGACTTGACTTGGACTGGAGAATTTGTTTGTAATCCCACCCACATATCAATCATGTCCATCCCCAGGATTATGTGCATTGTACCCATTAGATGTGATTTCACCCCTCCCCTCTCCCACCTGCTTGATTTATGATGAATGTTATTTCTATATGTAACCAAATTGTTTGTACCCCCATAATATTCTAAAATAAAAAAAATCCCACTCACAAAGCTGTTGCCTGGACTGAGACAATTGGCTTTCAAGTTCATTTGTCTGATTGCTGGTAGGCCTGGGTTTCTTGTCACGTGAACCTAAGTGCCTTAAAACATGGCAACTGATGATGATGATGGTTATTATGATGATGATGAGTGTGAGAAAGAGAGATAGAGAATGAATATGTTAGAGAGGACCCGAGATGGAAGCCACAGTCTTTTTGTAACCTAGTCTTGAAAGTGGACTCCTATAACTTCTGCTATATTCTGCTCATTACATAAAGACCATAAATCAGCCTACACTTGAGGGTAAGGAATCATACAAGGACATCACTGGAGGCAATCAGAGGCTGCCTACCACAGAGAGGATTTCCCAGGCTATAGATATTCTATATTAATTTTTCTATGTTTGTGGAGGATGATACATTTGTAGAAAAAAAGCTAGAGTAAATTATAATACAGTGTAACATGTAATATGATTGGGGTTGCACAGGAAGCTATGGAAGCACTGAGGAAGAACGTTAGTGCTGGGAGGGACCTTGATGTGTAGTCAAGGAATAGGTCTTAGAGGAGGTGATCTTGATCCTAGTTTGAAGTGAGGAATAATTTTGTCTAGGAGATAGGGTGCAGGGGTGGGAGAAGGCATACAGCCACTACTATATATTTAAGAACTGCAGGCCATTTAGTAAAATTAGAAAGCAAGTAATTGTGCATATGTATGTGTGTATGCATGTATACAGACATGCACACATGTATGTGTATATGGAAGGATAAATATTTGGAAGGAATAGATCATAAAGGACTTTGTTATGGCAGGGAGTTTGAATTTTTAAACTGAAGACACTTGGGAATCATGTTATTAAAAGGGAAATCACTTGGTTCTTATAGAAGAGCAAAGTGAAAACCTGTTGATTATGTATTAAATTAAAGAGGATGTATAACTTCTGACTTTAAAAAAGGAAAAAGTGGGAATGCTTTCAATTTTTCCCCAGTCAGCATGATATTGGCAGTGGGTTTGTCATATATGGCTTGTATCATTTTTAGGTAAGCCCCGTCTATGCCTATTTTGTTGAGCGTTCTTATCATAAAAGGGTGTTCAATTTTGTCAAATGCTTCTTCTGCGTCTATTGAGAGGATCATATGGTCTTTGTTTTTGCTTCTGTTTATATGGTGAATTACATTTATAGATTTGTGTATGTTGAACCATCCCTGCATCCCTGGGATGAAGCCCACTTGGTTATGATGGATTATTTTCTTGACAAGCACCTGGATTCGCTTGGCTAGGATTTTGTTGAGAATTTTTGCATCTATATTCATAAGGAATATTGGTCTGTAGCTTTCTTTTTTTGTTGCATTCTTTCCTGGTTTTGGTATCAGGGTTATGTTATCAGGGTTATCTCCAAAAAAACTTCCATCATTTTAGCCTGTAAGATTACCTTTCTCTGAACTCCACAGCAGTTGAAGACTACACTGTTTCTCTTGTCCTTTCAATTGAGAACCTGGTACATTTAGTTATTTCATGCTCATTCATCAATTTTTTGAATATTTATTGAACAACCTATTATATGAATAGCATTGTATACAGTGCTTCAGTAATATCAAGATGTATGGAACAAGGTCCCTCTTCTCAAAGAAGTCACAGTGTAGGTATGAAATACCCACACCAGATTATCAGAAGTGTTTATTTAAAAATGCAGGCCCCTGGGCCCATTCAAAATTCCCTGAATCAGAATCTCTGAGAATAAGGCACCCAAAACTAGCTTTTAAATAACATTTTTACTGTGATTCCAAAGCACTCCAAGTTTGGAAATTAGTGGTCTAGTGAGTGAGACTGGAAATATACATAAATGATTCCAGTAAAAGGTGGACTGGGCTAAGTGTGTGCCCTGTGAAACCTATGCAAAACCCTTTCAGGAATTCAGAGATCTCTTAGTAGCTGAGGCAACTTAGGAAAATTTCATGGACAGGTAGTATTTTAATTATCATATCTTAGGAATGGTTACATTGATATATCATCTTTAATTTGCTCATTTATTTTGATCTCCTTTTCTGTGACATACAAGTCTTGCCTTTATTTTGAGAATGCTGCCCCTTTAACAGGAATGACAAACAAATTTTTGAAATATGTGTTTCCATGAGGAGTTTTTTCAAATTGGTCTTAAGATCTTGATTCTCCGTTTGCTAGTCTTTTCTGTCAGAGTTTTTAAATCCAGACTTGAGAAAGGAAAACTGCACTTACTTCTTCATCTACTTATATATGCGGTTCACATTCATATTGCGCTTGTGGGAGGATGAGAGCTATATAAATCCAAGGTATTATTATTATTATGATCTTGCACTGCTGTTCCCTTTGGCCCTTTATTCTAGGCTTTCAACTTGACTTAGTTTGAATTCTGCTTAATCTGATCTTCAGTTTAATTCTATTTTAATAAAGCTGTCTATAAATAATAATAACAAGGATTAATTATTATGAAACAAGCCAGATGTGTTTACTGCAAACCTCAGTGGACTAAGATCAATTTCCCCTCTGAGTAGGGTCCTGAAGATACTCAAATTCAATATCTCTATTTAGGTACATTTCTCTTGAGTTAATAGGGTTAATTAGTGCTAGTAATTTTTTTTTCCTTACAGGTGTTACTACAGACCTCTTATTAGTGAAGCACAGAGGTACTGCTCACGAAGAGGTTAAAGAAAAACTGAATGTCATTCCATACAACAATGGTGCCTTTGGTATCTCTTAGCAGGTATGTATAATCATGTTCTAATACTAAATCCTGAATCAATCAGTGTCCATTTAGAAATGCAGAAGTCACTCTGGGTATTTTACATGTTTAGAGAGGTATATCGAGAGAATGACTCAGGGAATTAAAATCTTACATAATCATTGGAAAAGCTGTTGTAAGGGATGTCAGGAGACTGCTTTCAGAAAACATGGATACATGGGAATCCCAGGGAAGCCACCACCAATGATTTCAGCTGCCTGCTCACAATGGGTGTAATCTCAGTTGCCCGCATTGTGTCAGAAGTACAAGGTTGCTATAGTGAGAAAGATTGACAGAACAAGCTTAATCCTGTCTTCACTTTTTCTAGTATTCTCTGTAGGCAAAGATATAGCCACTTTTTGGTTTTGTATCATTAGAATGATATACATTTTGAAAAATGTGCTCTAGTTCTCTTTGTAGAGATCTTTCACCTCCTTCATTAAGTGTATTCCTAGGTATTTTATTTTCTTTGCAGCTACTTTGAATGATATTGAGACCTTGATTTGACTCTCAGCTTGACTGTCATTGGTGTATAACACTGCTACTGATTTGTGTATGTTGATTTTATAACCTGAGACTTTACTGAATTTATTTATCAATTTCAGGAGTCTCTTGGTAGAGTCTTTGGGGTTTTCTAGATATAAAATTGTTAAAATGTCCATACTACCCAAACTGATTTACAGATTCAATGCAATTCCCATCAAAATACTAGTGTGTATTTCACAGATCTAGAAAAAAGTATTCTATACTTCATTTGGAACCAGAAAAGAGCCTGAATAGCCAAAGCAATCTTAAGCAAAAAGAACATATCTGGAGGCATCAGATTACTGGACTTCAAGTTATACCACAAGCCTGTAGGAAACAAAACAACATGGCATTGGCACTAAAATAGAGACACAGACCAATGGAACAGAACAGAGAACCCAGATATAAAACCATCCACATACAGCCAACCTATCTTTGACAAAGCAGACAATAATATACACTGGGGAAAAGAAGTCCTATTCAATGTATGGTGCTGGGAGAATTGGATAGCCACATGCAGAAGAATAAAACAGGATCCATATCTCTCACCACTCACAAAAATTAAATCAAGATGGATAAAAGACTTAAATGTAAGACATGAAACCATAAGAATTCTAGAAGAAAATTTTGGAAAAACTCTTCTAGATACTGTCCTAGACAATGAATTTATGAAGAAGACCCAAATGGTGATCGCAGCAACAATGAAAATAAATAAATGGGACTTGATGAAATTAAAAAGCTTCTGCATAGATAAGGAAATAATCAATAGAGCAAATAGACATTCTACAGAATGGGAGAAAATATTTATAGGCTATACATCTGATAAAGGGCTAATAACCACAATCTACAAAGAACTAAAGCAAATCAGCAAGAAAAAACAACAACAACAAACAATCCACTAAAAAGTGGGCAAAATATATGAACAGAAGCTTTTCAAAAGAAGATAGACAAATGGCCAATAAACATATGTAAAAATGCTCAACATCACTAATCATTAGGGAAATGCAAATTAAAGCCATAATGAGGCATCACCTTACCCAGGTTGAAATGGCTTTTATTAAGAAGTCCAAATCAATAGATGCTGGCATGGATGCAAAGAAAAAGGAATGCTTATACACTGTTGGTGGTACTGCAAATTAGTACAACCTCTATGGAAAATAGTATGGAGATACCTCAAGGAACTAAAGTAGACCTACCATTTGATCCAGCAATCCCACTACTGAGTATTTATCTAAAGGAAAAGAAGTAATTTTATCAAAAAGATACCTGCATGCAAATGTTTTTTTCGCAGCACAATTCACAATTGCAAAGATGTGGAATCAACCCAAGTACCCATCAATTCATGAGTGGATTAACAAACTGTGGTTTATGTATGTTATGGAATACTACTCAGCCATGAAGAAGGACAACTTAAGTCCTTTTGCAACAATTTGGATGGAACAGGCGACCATTATCCTAAGTGAAGTATCTGAAGAATGGAAATACACCACATATACTCACTATTAAATTGGAACTAACCAATGAGCACACATGTTCACAGAGGGAAGTAAAACCCAGTGAAAATCAAGCAGCAAGGAGGGACAGGAGGGGATGGGTGAAAAACTACCTAATGGGTACAGTGAACACTATGTGGGTGATGGGCACACTTATAACCTTGACTCAAGCATAACAAAATAGATACATGTAACCAAAAACATTTGTACCCTGTAATATTTAAAAATAAAAAAATAAAATATGTGCTCTAAAATAGTAATCCCCACCCTTTTTGGCACTAGGGACCAGTTTCATGGGAGACAATTTTTTCATGGACTGGGAGGGTGGAGGGATGGTGAGAAATGGGGAGCGGCTGTAAATACAGATGAAGCTTTGTTCACTCACCTGCTGCTCACCTCCTGCTGTGCAGCCAAGTTCCTAACAGACCACAGACTGGTACCAGTTCATGGCCTTGGAGTTGGGGACCACAGCTCTAAAATGGATAACAATTTTTAACTGAACAGTAAATTATGAGCACATTCCTGTCACTACCTATTATGTACTATAATTTTAATGGCTGTATGACATTCTTTCACGGGGATAAATCATAATTTATTAAGCACTATATTATTTACAACAATAGGGGGATAGTTCAAGAGTTTAGGCTCTGCTACATGAGTCTGTGTTTGAATCCTGGATTTGATGCTCACTGGCTTTGTGATCTTAGCAAGTCATTTAAATTCTCTAACCCTTATATTCTTCATGTGCAAAATGGAATTGAAAATATTAATGACCTTATAAGTTTGTCATGGATATTAAAATGATTATACATAGCATAGTATCTAAAATATTTAAAGCTGTCAATAAGTATTGATGATTATTATTATTACTCTTTTTATATCATAAGTCTTTTAAGAATATCTCATTATTTCCTCTATACATTCCTAGAAATTGCACTGCTGGCTCAAAAGTATGTACATTTTGGGGGGCATCGGGGTGGGTAAATATAACAAAATGCTTTTCAGATATATTGTGCAATTTACATTCTTGTGAATAATTTTATAAGTGCCTATTTCACTATCCTCTCACTATTATAGAATATTATAATTTCAACCATTATGATATGGTTTTTCAACTGTCAAGTTGGTCTTGTTTTATTGTGTTTTATTTTGTGTGTTTCTACTTTATAAAGTGTTCATTTCCATTTCCCATGTGTCTGTTGGTGTCTCTTCTTTGTTACTAATTTATAAGAACATGTTATATATTAGATTATATATAATGCACATTATCTTCATTTGGTATGTGTTGTGAATATTTTCTTATTTGGCTTTTAATTTTATTATATGTTGCTGTTTGACTTACTGAAGTTTTATATTTTATGTGGTCAAATCTGTCATATTTTTCCTATGTAGTTTCTTTTTTCATCATTAGACTTAGGAAAGTGTTTTTACCTAAATGGCAGTTAATCATAAAATTTTTTGGAAATAATTTTTCACTTCATTTTGCAATATTGTAACTCTAACTTTATATTTTTTAGAAAAATTTCACCAATCGTGGCATCACCATAATCTGTCCCAAATGCATTTTAGTGCCATTGTTATTACACACCAAATATTTAAATATACTGGTTTATCCTCCTGAGCTTTTCAATTTTTCAACTGATATGGCTATTTCTGCTCTTTCTATTGTCAAAATATTGCAACATGCTTCATTGTCTAGTAGTGCAAATTCATCCTGTTCTTTATGTAAACTTCAAAAACATTTTGTGGAGGTTCAAAAAATTATCTGTGTGCTTTGGATTATAATTGCATTACATTTACATATCTGGGAAAAATCAACATGTTTTTAATACAAGGGTTTTTTATTCTGGAAAATGATTTATCCCTCTTTTCATGATTTTTTTGGTATTTTCCATTTAAAATGTGTACTTTTCTTGATAGAGTTTCCTATTTTTTCAGCTAAAAGGTATTTTATTTTTGGTTATCAGTATGAATAAGATCTCTTTTATATTTTAATTATTATTTACCTATTTCAGTCTCATATTATTTGGCACATTAAAGAAAAAGTTCACTATGAGAGTCTGAGTCATGAAAAAATTGGTAAACATTGACTTTCTTTGTCTTTCTAAGTGCTTTTGCCTTAGATTCTACTTTTTGCCTTGAAAGTTAATATTGACAAGTTAGATTTCATTTTGTTTGTATTTGCCTGGTTCATCCTTGTCTATTCTTTTCCTTTTAATATTTCTGAACCACTTAGTTTTTACACATGTATCTTACAGTAAACATGTAGTTTATTACTCATAGTCATTTGGTTTGGCAGTGGAGAAAACTGAGGTAGATAAACAGCTTTGACTCAGGCGGTGCAATGGCAAATTATGTGACCAAAGTGTTGGTACTCCTGTAATATTCTGAAATTAAAAAATAAACAAATCAAAAAACTCCCAGATTTTTGAAAAAAAAAGTGTCTGGATACTTGTGGAGGTAAAAAAAATCATGTGTATGTGTTTAGAAATTAGTCACTTGAAAGTCAGTTTAGTCTGATATCTAGTGAGCCTTTTTCATCTGCTGATTTAAGTCTTTATCCATCTCAAGAAAGCTTTCTTCTTTATATCTTTGCCTCTTGCTTCTTTTCTATTTGCTCTGTCTCTTCTTTAGGCATAGCAGTTATCTCTGTGTTTTCCATCCTTTATATGATTCGTTTTTAGTTTATTCTTTTGTTTTCCATTTCCATTTACTTCGTCTTATAAAGCAATTATTCCTCTTGGGTTATTGCGGCACTTATCTATCCTACTGGATGCCACCTACTTAACCATACCTGCATATTTACTTGTCTGTTTTCCTCACTGGGCACTGCTCTGGGCATTGCAGGGGCTATCCTATCTTGTCTGTTCTTCCAGTACTCAGAACATAGTCACCATCTTTTCTACCTTTTCAGTGGACAGGGCTAGAAAAATAGATCATGATTTTATGCTTATATTTTCAATTCAAATGTATGAGTTTTATTTAATTTCTTTAATTTTGTGTTTCTTTTTATCTTATGCTGAAAATCTTGGATGCTTATTACACAAATATGATTTCTCCTTTAGGATGTATACTTTCTAAGCAATAATATAAATATATTATTGCTAACAAAGTGATTACTGAAAGCAATTTGAAAATTCTCTACAGTTATTTAAAAAAAATTTTTGTCCCTAGGGTGCATCCCACTAGGGATGTATAACCTAACTATTATGTGTTAAAGTCCCTTGGAATAATTATTTTTGTGGTAGGCCAACGACTTGATATATAATCAAGCTCATGTGTTTCATTTATTTATTTTTGTTTTTTAACAGTTGCTTTTCTAATTTAATTTAATTTTATAATTATATAAAACATTTACATTGTTCTAAAGTAAAAACAAAAGCAAAAATAAGGTACATTATGAGAAGTCTAGCTTTCTTGATTATCCCTTCCATTCTATTCCCTCTCTCTCCTTATAGAATACCACTTTTCAAAAATAGTTTTGATTTATCCTTCCATTGTATCTTTTTAAAAATATAAGCAAATATAGATATAGATATCCATAATTCATAACTTCTCACTTTCTTATATAAACCTAGTATAATTTAACACACTGTTCTGCACCCCACTTTTTTACAATATATTCTTGAGTTCACTCCATAGTAGTATAAAGAGCTTTGCCTCATTTCTTTCTTCTGGCTGCAATGCGCTCCATTGTATGGATGTCCCAGTTTGTTAAGATAGTCCTTTAATGATAAACATTTGGGGTTTTTTCAGTCTTGTTATTACAAATAGTGCTGCATTGAATAGCTTTCAGTATATATCATTTTATATTTTTGACAAGGTACCTTTGAGATAGACTCCTAGAGGTGGGATTGCTAGGTTAAAGGGTATATGAATGTATAATTTGCTACATCTTGCCAAATTCCCTTCTATAGGAGTATATCATCTTGCATTCCCATTACCCATGTATGAGAGGGCCTACTTTCCCACAGCCTCAGCAACAGAGTGATGTTGCTACATTTTTTGGATTTATATCAATTTGATGGATGAAAAATTGTATCACAATGTAGGTTTAATTTGAATTTTTCTTATGTTTCAAATGTTTAACAAGTGTTTGCATTCCTTTTACTGTGAATTGTCTTGTCATCTCTCTTGCCTATTTTTCTAAAGGGTTGTGGCAAAACGGTTTTTGAGAATGCAAAGAGTGAGACCACATGTCATTCTCTGCTGTAAAGATAAGGACTAGGTGGATAATATTTACAAATCAGATACAAAGAACAAAAAGAGCATCAGCTAGCTGGGATAAAGGCCTTGCTAAAGTTAAATCAATACTTAATCTGTATCTTGTCATGATAAAATTGAATTCTTGACTAGTTTGTTTGCACAAAATTCTCTTGAGATATCCTACCTTTAAAAGATTGGTCTTATCCCCTCTGAAATGTAACCCTTAACCTTGGGACAATGTTAATGTCAATGGTTATTTCACTATGTTTGTCATATAAAATTGAAATTGCTTGTCAACCTTGTAATATTTAACCCACTGACAACCTCGAAGATATTATAACCATTTGCCCAACTGGTATATGCATTTGTATATTTTCTTGCTAGTCAGAAGAGTATCTTTGTTTAGTTTTAGTTCTTTTCTTTGCATAGGTCTATGGAAGTAACATAAAATGATGTTAGAGCAGATTCATTATTAAATGCCAAATGAAAATCACATAATATCATTAAAAAGTCTCTTATAACATTATTTGCTTCTTTACATTCTACAAGTCAGCCAATTTCCCTTTTAAATCAAATTGTTTTGTTTTTTAATCAATCTGCTTATTTTAGAGTTTAAATTTCCTCGAATTTTGTTCTTTACAAAGCAGAGACTATTTTTAATTAACTTCTGTTTCCTATAGAAAATCTTTTTCTTTTTTTTATTTTAGAATATTATGGAGGTACAAACACTTTGGTTACATATATTGCCTTTGTACCACCTGATGAAAATCTTTTTTAAAAGTATGCTCCTCCTCTACCACTTCCTTCGCTTTCCCCCCCTTTTTTTATGCTGCAACACAATTTCATTGACCTTGTGTTGGTTTCACATCAGTTTAACTCATTTTTGAATGAGGAGAATTTATCTCAGTTTGATATATGCCTCCCAAACATGTGAGTAGATTCTCCTTAAATTCTCTATTTAATCCATGTGCTGCAATAGTGATCTTATACTATCTTAAACTTAATGACTAACTGACATAAATTTAAATTAGTACTATGGTACAGTTGGCAGAAATACATGGGAAGGGAACTATAATTGTTAATAATAACAGTAGGCAGACTTTGATAATTTCAGTTGGGATTTGTGAAGGGGTATTTTAGTGCCTTTGTTCAAGTTATGCCCTTGCCTTAAAGACAGTTTGTAAACTTTTAGGCAACAATTCTTTAGGTGAAGCTAACTAATCAATATTTGAGATAATCAACTGTGCTCTTTGAGACTGACTTTGGCTCTTTTTCCATAATTATCATCAAAACAGTTTTCTGAAACATCTGATTGCTCATGATTCTACAGTAAATGGTTGAAAATGAAATGACTTTAGCAATATAAATAATATTTAAGTGGATAAACACTAAATTTTATTGAATCAATAAAACTATCAAACAAATGGGTGTTAAAATAGTAATACTGGACTCTGCTTGATCAGCTCCTACTTATCTTTCTGATCTCTGTTTAAAATTCATTTCCCCTGAAAAGACTTTCCTGAACATACCCCAGTGAGACCAAATTATTCTCCCTATTATACACTCATATACTATGCAGTACTCCATTCATAATTGATAATTATCTATTTGTTGAACATTTCTGTAATGTCTGTGTTGCTCAATAGATTTTAAATGCCAACAGAACTGGAATTTTGTCTTGTCTATTTTATTCTCCATTCTAAGGCCCAATGCCTAGCACAGTATCTGACACTCAAGAAATACTATTTGAATAACAGAAGAATATAAACTATAAATATTAAATCATATCTACAGACAAATTGAGGATAAGAAGTAAAGAGAGACACATTGGGGTTGAGGGATTGAATTTTGGCTGGAAAGGAAAGGAGGTTGACATAGTGGATAGAGCACTAGATTTGGAGTCAGAAGGGTTCAGATCTTGATACTGCTACTTAGTAGCTATGTAACTTTAATAAAAACACCTCCCCTCTCTGATCTGTACTTCCTGCATTTATAAGATGAATGGGGAAAATTAAATAGTATTAAAATTTCTTATAATTCCAGTCATTTTTGGTTTTCTTAACTTGTGTTACCTCATCTCTAAAATGGGCGTAATAATAGTACCCATATCAAAGAGTTATTGTGTATATTAAATGAGGTAATGTGTGTTGGTTTGTTCCTTCTACCCCTTCTTCCCTAAGCAATTTCCAGAACTCCTTTGAATCTCCCTGCTTTACACAGCAGTTTTATCTTTGGATAAGTCCAACATCATGGGAATTTGCCCCAAACTTCTAGAACAGTGTCAGATTAGGAGACACTCAATTGTGGAATGTATTCCTCATTCTTTAGAAAGCTCTGGTGGGATGTAAAAGCTTCACATGAGGAGGGAAAAATGCATTTATTTAATAGCATCCTTTCTCTTAGTTTGAACATGAAATGGTATCCTGCATAGGCTTAATTCTGAATGATGCTTTCTAATCTGTAAATTGTGGTTCTTTTCTCTCTCCATTTATTACTATATAGATGTACTTATTTTCCCTCATGGTCCAAATGTATTATTTGATTACTAAGTTGTTTTTCAGGCTAATTAAATGCCTTTTTCCCCATTAAGGCAGGAAACCTATGTTACCAGGTGCTGTATATATTGGAGATTATTTAGCTGATGACAGTCTGTCTTTTACAGGAAGCAAAACAAGAAAATTTAGAGGGATGGAGCATCTGCTTCCTTGGCCTTTTTGCTAAACTATCATACTGGAAAGAAAATCACCTAAGAGAACCTTCTCTTCCCAGCTCTGTCTAGGCCTGATAGAACAGCGTTAAGGGTGCTTTTTGGGCAGAAGCCACCAGATGCTAGAGAAATTGCTACAGTGGGCGATAGGCTGCAAGGAGAATGGAGCCATCCTTACTTGAGCCCCGCCCATTCCAGGAATGATTCCTTACCTAAAGTTCAGTTCATTTAACAGGATATAATAAATCCCTATTCTGTGCCAAGAACTATCTAACCTAAGGCAACATGTTAGGGAAAATTCAAAAGAAGTATATGAAAAATGAGTATCCATTTGAGGAAACTCCAGATATTTCCAAGAAACTATAGATTAGAAAGGCTAAGTTGTGGGATTTGTATAACAAGCACTGGCAGAGTTCAAGAGAAGGAAAAATAAGAGTAAATTGGTGTTGGCAGGGACAGCTTTGTTATGAATTCAGGTTGAGTGGGTATGGATAGCAGAAATGAGCACATGGTATATAAGGAAACAATTACAGCAGATAGCTTTGTTAAAAGAAACTGTTTTGTTTCAATATGATTTTAAACATTCTTAAGCAAAATAGAATTCTGGCTCCTTAAAAAAAAGGTAAAGGTATAATAGATTGTTAAAAACTGCAAAGTCTCTGGTAAGAAGGGAAATAACTTCTTCAAATAAAACATTGTTTATAAAAGGAGGGGCATTAGCGAGGGGCTGGAAAAAAGTGAATGAATTGAGATTTTATACAGCTGTAGTTTGTCTAGTAACCTTTTTTGGATTAGAGCAACAATAAATAAAGAATCATGTAGAAAGAAATGTAGTAAGTGACACTGTTTTGGGTCTTTTTGTTTGAAGGTACACTAAAGAGTAAGTTGAAGGGGTCAGAAGGCTTGATGCCCTCTCAGAGGAGCAGGAAATTAGCTAGCTCACATGTTATCAAGCACTTAATATGTGCCAAATTCTGTGCCGAGTGTCTTGTATACACTATCTCATTTAAAGTTCCCAAGAGTCCTATTAGTCCTATTGGATGGCTGCTGTTAGATTCAAGGTAATACCATTCAACTAGTGCCAACCTCAGATATGCAGACACAGTATCTGTGGAGACTCATTCTCAGTGGGGCTTGCATTGTAAATCAGACCTAGAGAAGAACGGCATGCTTGCAATATATGTTCAGGCTAGGGAATGGTGAGATGGGAGGTCAAAAAGATGGCACACAATAGAGAGCCTTAAGTGCCAAGCATGTGGGTTTCAGTTATTTCTTTTCTTTTTTTCCAGGAGTTAAATGATAAACCAATAGAATAATATATTTAGCTGGTCGTCAAAAAGCGCAATTATTAGGACTCTAGTAAGAATTAGTTTATTTTTTCTCAGGGAAAAGGGATAAGGGTTATTTCCTCATATGTGATTATGTACATTTAGACAAAAATGGGGGAGTAGAGGAGGAGGCTATGAATCTCTTGAAGGTCTTGCTGAAAACATTTGTAAAGTGTTTTTACCAATATTCATTATTTCATTCATTTATTCTCTCACTTGACAAATATTAGTAGGGCACCTATAATACGGCAGGCATTATGTAAGATGCTGCCTTTATGACAAAGTTAAAGACACAGTTCCTGATCTAAAGGATTTTGGAGATGTATATCAATATAGTATGATAAGTATTTCAATGAGATGAGCAAAAGGAGGGGTAGGAGGCTGAAGAGGGGTTCAGCCCAATCTTGGGGTTTAGTGATAGCTCAACTTTACAAGTAAAAATCCTAATAGTGAAAAAATAGAAGCTCAATTTGATTTTTTGTCATGCCCCACTTCCTTTCTGAGTACTCCATCTCTCTAGGCAATATGATTTGAAAGTCTATTATTTCAAGAACAAGGCCATTTGTCAGCACTTATGTGCCAGAGGGTCAGTCAGTAGAAACAGAGGGAAGACCTTTAAGAAGGCTAAGTGCTGCATGTGCAAAGACAGGGTTAAAAGAATTCTTCTCAGATATCTCATCTTCAGAGTTCAATGCCCAAGAGCAGCCAAAAAGAATATTAAGTCTTAGAAGTAACTTCCTGTGAATGACAGATGTGGTGGCAGATTGCATCCCACTGGGAAAACCAGCATCGGCTACTCAGAAGGGAGAGCTTTTAAGATTTGGGATATAATTTTGGCATTCTGCATAGGGCAGCCTTCTCTGTATTCTGTCTTGTGTAGTAATGGTAGCAAATCTTAATTCAAACATTTTAATCCAGGAAAGGAAGGAAATTAACATGTATTAATTGCCTACTGTGCTAATTGTTTTCATATGTAAACTCACAATAATTTTGTGTGTTTTCACATGTAAAGTGAGTTCACATGTAAACTCACAATAATCCTGGGCGGAAGGAATCAACAGTCCCAGTTTCACAGATAAGAACATGGGACTCAGAGAGATTGTCCTACATAGGGTTACGCAGCTATCAGGTGGCATGGGCAAGATTTGAATTCAGCTCCAAATTCCAACTGGCAGCAATAAAGTCATATCCAAAGGCAAAATATGTGTTTGGAAGGTGGACACATTTACATGTTGAAAATGTTTGATTTCACTCTTCTGCTTTCCTTGGCTCTGAAGAAGTTATGGTGCCCTGGGTAACAGCTTGTGGGTGCTGAGGGTTAATCACTGTATTACACAGCCATAAATTCCCTTTACAAAGAGCTGTCTCAGTGGATTTGCCACTCTTGTCAATCCCTTGTAGGCAGTAGCTAATCAGGTCGTGAACACAGTAGCTGAGACCAGAGCCAAACAGAAACTTGTCAAACTGTTTTGACTGTCTTAACATGACTGAAGCACATTCACAGTGGAAACATTTTGGGAATATTCACAACTGTTGAAGCACCAGTTTTGAGTGGTTCCAAACCCTCCTTACTCCCACCCCCACACCTACATTTCCAATGTGTTTTGAGGCTGTTTTAGAAAGGCCATGTACTGGAGTGGAAAAGATTTTAAGGAAAAGGCTGTGCATAAAAGTGACTTACTGACAGCCAATTAGGAGGCTTCTGCTGGGAGTCTGGCCTGGACTGACAGCAGAGCTGCAAATCCAGAGTAACCTGGCCAAGCTGAAACATTCCCCTAATGGCCCTGGAAAAAAGCTTTGCGTGGTGGTGGTAGGGGGGAACAAAAGCCCAAACTGTGATATGTAGAAAGGTAGGTTGGTTAGTTTTTGTCTTTTTTAAAGTAGAGAGGAAGGGATAGTGAAAAGGGAGTTTCAAGATTTCTTGCTTCTGTTTCCATCATTCTTTTTCCAGATGGAATACTTATTTACTCTTATGTAAAGAGAGACTACTTCTTCTTGTTGCCTCCATGCATATACATAGTAATATTTAGGCCTTTTTCATATGGTGACAGATGAATAACTACTCCCAACACATACTCATTTTTGGTAGTGTCAAGAATTAGTCACAGTCACAGTGACTTCTGATTAAGATTTACTCTCTTCTCTATATTAGTAATTATAATCCTGGTCATCACTAGACACCAAGAGCAGAGCAAGATATTTGGGAGAACCCAAGAAACTCTTTTAGAATAAAGGATCTTTTTCTTTAATAGTAGAAATACTACTAGTGATGATGATATCGATGATGATGTCACTGACAATGATGATGACAATGCCCTTAACTCTAGCCCCAATATAATTTAGGCTAACATTTTCACCTTTAGAGGAGGAACTTCGTAGCAATGTTTCTCAATTTTTGTCTTGTCATGGTACAGACAGAATAATATTATTTTCACACTAGAGTAAAAGGAAAAGACTTATCACTGCTAGAGTTGAATAGCCCAGGAATCTGGCTGTCCCAGCCACTACCCCCCGGGTCCCCTGAGTGCTGGAGGTGGTCAACATCTCAGCACACTATAACTCTTGCACATATGTTCAAATAGGTCTCTGATCTAGACAATAGCTGACAAAGATCATCCTCCTGATTCAGACCCATATAGTAGTTTCCCAGACAGCCCAAATCTTCATGCATCCTAAAATCTCTTAGAATTGATCTTTAATATGTTAAAAATTTGTCAAGTTTATATGAAGTAGCATTGTATTTTTCATTAAACACTGAGTTTATTGGTGTCTAGAAGGTCTTTGAGAACCATATTGTAAATAATTTGCTATTCTAATTACAGAAAGATAATGCTACAAGGTCCTCATTCTATCAGAAGGGTGAACAGTTTGAGTTATTCTTTCAGAAATAGGATGGACTTTCCCTGGCCCAGCTATTCTGTCTTTCTCCAAGTGCTTAGAGTCTAAAGGACTCTCTATAAAGGACTGAATGGAATTGGGAGTCTAGTCTGTTACAACAGAAAAAAAAATCAGGTATTCTTTTCTCATGCTGTATCCTCTGGAAAAAGGCTCTCTTCCCCCTTTCTCCATCCTGGCAATAGGTACTCTTCTTTCTCAAGTCTATACCTAGGCACTACCTTCTCCAAGAAACCTTCTTTAAGCCCTACTATGCTTATTTCTATTACAACATTTAACATACCTTGTAGTAGATGTCTCATTAATGCCCTCTACACTGTGAGTTCCAAAGGGGCAAGGACTCTTAGCACTGGCTTCCTAAGGCCTGCCTCAGGGCAAAAGAGTTTCTTGAATATATCCATAGATATGTGAACTCATCCATATGGAGATCAAATTCACAACTTTGGACTTACACTATATACCAACTCAAAATGAGAATACTAGCTACTGCATATTGAGTACTTCCTGTGTGTCAGGTGTTTTATGCATACTATGGCACATAATCCTCTCAACAAAATGAAATGGGTCTTACTAGCTCTATCTTATAAGAAGCTAAGGATAAGGAGTATTAAGTAACTTGCCAAAGGGAGGTGGCCAAGCCAAAGTTTCAAACCTATATCTGATGGACTCCAAATACATTGCTTTTATTCACTGCACCTCAGTATTTTTTTCTAAATTGTCCATTCTTAAATAGTCCATTGGTATAGAGCAGACTCATTTAATAGATAAAGGATTGCCATATATTGTGTTTTGGTATTTTGGGGCCACTGACATTTCTGGGGCTCTATAATTTTTAGAAGCTGTTTGGACTGTAGCCATTCTATGATTGCAGCATTATCAAGTGAGATCAGTTCATGCCAGTACTTTTGAAAAATGAGATTCCATAGTGATGTTACTCAGAGATTCAAAAAACTAAAGGACACACACAAGTAACTTCAAGCTAGAGCTCTAAACTATTATTACTATAAACTTATTATCAGAATGGTTCCATTTTCTCTTCTACTCAGGAGACTGCTTTAAGTGCAACATTCAGGATGTATTATTAAAACATGGGCAATAGTTTTCAAAAACTACCTGCTGTTATCACTATTTTTATGCAGGGAATTATTAATGCTTACCATAATGGTGTCACTTTAAATTTGAAGGGTATATTAATGATGGTAAGCCCATGATGACAGGCTGCCCACTGTGCTTTATGAACAGCCATTGTTAATACATTTGTCTAAGGCTGCAGTGAGCTAGGCTAGGAGAATCCTAAGATTATCTCAGCTGATGGTTTTCCAAATTATGATATTATGTGGCTGATAATTTGCAAATTTATCAAGTTCAAAGTTGTGAACTTGAAATCCATATAGGTCAGTTCACATATTCGTGGATATATTCAACAGACTCTTTTGACCTGAGCCAGGCCCTGGGAAGACAGTGCTAAGAGTCCCCGCCCTTTTGGAGCTTACAGTGTAGAGGGCATCAGTGAGACATCTACTACAAAGTGTGCTAAATGCTATGATAGAGGTAAGTTACACTTGCTGGTTACAGGCTGCTGATAATGAGGTAGAGATTTATGGGTTCAATCTCCTACCCAGGCCGTTAATTCACATAGGCTTCTAAAGTCTACCTACTCAGGGAGCACATGGGAGTCTATAGGGTTTTTTTGATGAGAAAGATTGCAGAGTTGCTGGAGGTTCAGCGTGCATAGGCTTAATTCCACTAAAATGTGTGGGCATGCACACATACACACACACACACACACACACACACCCCAGAAACACACGACTACTCCTGAGCTCCTACCATGTGTGAAACCCTATGTTTGGTTCTGTGGGAAATTCATAGATAAAAAACATATAGGATTCTCCTTGTCCTTAAATAGCTTATAACCTAGTTCATGATAATGGTATATATTTAAATAATTATAAGATGGACTATGGAAAGCTCTATATGGGAGGTAAAAATTAGATGCTGTGAGATTATAAGGGAAAGAGAGAGAGAAATTTCCACTGAGGTCTTTGGATATGGCTATGTGATTGAGGTGGGATTTTAGGAGGGCTTAAAGAATAAGCATGCTTTTAAAACATCAATGTCTTTGAAGAAAGGGAGACTTGTGTAAGACAGCCCAAGGAGAGAAAATAACTTCAACATATAAAATTCTATGGTGAAGGTTACGTCCACTTTTGGAAATGCCAAGGGGAATACTATGTTAAGTTTAGAAAGGGGCTTGAATTAGTAAAGGACTTTGAAGACAAGATTTCTGGGTTAATGCCTTTGGCGTTTTAAACTTGTCATTGTGGTGTCTGTGCATACTTCTAGACCTGGGAATGGCTTTATTAGGTCTATGAATCTGGGGCTAGCTGAAGGATGCAGTAAAACAGGTTGAGACTGGAATAAGCGGTGCATATTTGGTAACTACCAGTCAAGTTTGAACAAAAAATAATAAAGGCTACAACTGAAAATGATTACTAGAGTTTAAAGCTCTGGTGTCTTAGGAGAGTGGTAAGACCATTAACTGAAAACAGGAAACACAGGAGGAAGTTCTGGCTTAAGGAGTAAGAAAGGAGAGATTGCCAAGCTTGATATTCAGCAAGAAATACAGATTGAGTACTCGAGCTCAATTGAGGTTAAGGTCAGAGTCATACATTTAGGGCTCATCCACATAGACTGAGTTCTCGTAGCTGCAGGAGATGTGATTGCCCAGCAAGCGTGGGCTCAGTGGGAAGTAGAGTGTGCCAGGGCTAGAACCTTGGCAAACAAATATGTGTTGAAGAGGCTGGCAGAAAGGAGCTTTTAGTGCAAGAGGTATCTTTATGTAGCAGCAGTAGCAGCAGCAACAGCAATAGCAGAATGTAATTTTGTGACCAAAAAGGGAGAAATTTAAGGCAGAGGGGTGGTCAATAATGAAAAAAATGTAGTAGACAGGGCAAGTAGGATGAGAATTGAGAACAGAGCATTGGAATTGACATTTTGGAAGTTATAGGTGACCTTTTAAAGAGTAGTTTTAGTATAGTGGTAAGTCTAAAGCTGGATTGCCAGTGAAGGAAAAGGACATGGGAGGAAGAGGGAGGCAATAACATAACATAGCCTTTTGCTGGGCATACCCTCCCTATCTCCTTTCGTTCTTACAACAATCCTGGGAAATATATAGTAGGATTGTCATTTTTCAGAGGAAGAAAATAAATCCCACAGATGACACTAACATTTTTTGAACAGCCCCTCTGTGCCAGGCACTGTACTAAGCATTTTACATAATCTATCACATTTGGTGCTCAGAGCTTTCTTTGGGATATATACTAATATTATCTTTTTTCAGATGAGATACTGAGGTTCAGAGAGTTTAGGTAGTTTAAGGTCTCATTATTAGTAAATTTTAGAGCTGATTTCAAACCCAGTTTTGTCTTATGCCAGAGCCCAAGCTAAGATAATTTACCCGAGGTGCAGTGTAAGTATGACTCAACTACAGGTCTTCTTGTGCAGAGCTTCTCATGGCACTTTTTCAGAATGACCAAAATGTACTAGGTCCAAGAGTATAGATCATGGGATAGGGTCATGTCTCTTAAAGGGGTACAGAGTCTAGTCTAATAAGGGTTTTAGGGCCTAGACATAGGAAAATACAGTGGCTGTTGAGTTATCAGCACTTCACCGTGGGACAAAAATCAAGAAATACCTTGGTACTTTTATGGTTTACCCAAGTGGTTAGGGGCACAGACTTTGGAACCACACTGTTTGGATTCAAATCCTAGCTTTCACACTTCCTAGCTAAATGACATTGGGTGAGTCATTGAACCTTTCTAAGCCTAAGTTTGCTTATCTGTTAATTGGAGATAGTAACTGCACCAACCTCATAGGTTGTTGTGAGAATTAAATGAGTTAATAAACATAAAACAAAACGATGCCTGGCACATAGTAAATGCTAATTAAGTGTTATGGTTGTTTTGCAGATCAATGGAGTCCTGCCTTCCAGCTTCTTATAATGCTTCAGTCAGACCACTTCTGGGTCTCTTCCTCTGAGAAGAAAGGGTGTTGGACTTTTTAGCCCTATTTTCATTTGTTCATTTATTCATTCATTCAACACACACCCACTGAGTATCTATTTTGTGCCAGCCATGGTGCTAGGCACTACAAATATAAGAGTGAAATGGCAAGTATGATCCCTCCTCTCATGGAGCTCACAGTCTTAATGGAAGAGGCATGCAGGTAACCAGAAAATTACAATACAGTGGGGCCAGTATTATGGTAGGGGAAGCACAGAGCTCTGTGGAAGCACACAAAAAGGGCACTAGACCAGACTTGGGTGGTGAGGGAAGGCTTCCCAGAAGAGGTGACATTTAAACTGAGATCTGACTTCCAGATTCCTCCCAGTGGCAACAAGATTATTGCCAGCTGCCATTTTGTTGATCCTCTGGAATTGACTCCATAATGTCATTTTTTTCTTTCATCCAGTTTTCCTAGTAGTTGCCAAGTCCAGAGAAGTCCTGTGCATTGAAAAGAGTTCAGGGACTTCCTATGGCCTCATAGCTAGTTCTGCCTTGGCCCTGTCCTTTATTAGGGGATGCTAGGGAAACTTTCTGTGGAAGGATCCTGAAATCAGAGATACAGTCCTTAGCTCTAGACACAAAACCAGACTGGGCAGTGAATCAAGACTTATGCACCATGACCTTGTCCTGAGGGAGGCACCATCTATAATGGGCAATGGAACTTCAGCCTATTCACAGTGATTAAAGATTCCTTTGATGTTTTCTTGGCAAAAAATTACATCAGCAAATTACATCCTGTCTGTCTGGCCTGCATATAGTGGCTTTGATTGGGAAACTGTGCTTTTCTTGTCTGGTTCATGATGTTTAAAATCCCTACTATCAACCATAAGAGGCCATGGACTGGTAGGGTTAGATCAGGATTTGACTCTTAGATCAGTCTCTTATTATCAGACCTTGGGAAAGTTGTTGATTTTTTCTGAGGCTCAGTTTCCTTTTCACTAAATGGGAAAATAATAATCCTTATCTCACAGTGCTGTTATAGGATTAAAAGGAGATAACAGCTTTGTGCCTGAAACATATCAGTACTCAATAAATGATGGCTGGCTTACTCACTTTCCTTTGTGTCACAGCATTGATGGCCATGTTACTTGCAAATGTTACACACAAGAGTGAACATACTGTCATTTTTCAGTCATGGATATATTAGCTCATAGTAGATGCTCAATTAATACTTGTTTTTCTTTTTTTTACTCACCTTGCTTTCATTGATCAGATTTTCTGACAAAGAGAACAAAGTTGGAACATAAGGCAGAAGAGGTACCAGTCTTGTCTACTCTAACACTTCCTTTCATTTTTAACCATATCATATAGCCTCTATTATTAACCCCATCACATAGCATTTAGAGAATCTTAGACACTCAGTACATGTTTGTTAAATAATTGAGTGGCTGGCTGAATGAATAAATGCATGAGTAGTGATTGCCAGGTAAACTGTGATGAGAATGAGAGCTGGCTGGAGCATAAGTGGTAACTAGAGGTGGCATGGCTATGCTCAGAGCCGAGGCATCAAATCAATGAGAGCTGAAAGTGCAGAGGGAAGGGTAGAACATACCAAAGATGATTGTCCTGGGCCTCACATTTTTGTTCTAAGATTGTAGGAGCCTGAAGTGATTCACTTGGCTCCCCAGGTGAAGCCCAGCTAATCAAGCTGACTGACTTGTGGCCACTTAAAACATTTTTTTTCAATATTATAGGAACTGAACTAGCAAGTAATGTTGAGGTAACAAAGGAATAATTTTCTGAGGAAAAGAAAAAAAATTGAGAATTATGCAATGGAAACCCTCTTACACTGCTGGTGGGCATGTAAATTGGGTACAATCACCCTGGAAAATAATTTGGCATTATTTGGTAAAATTGATGATGTGGATATACCCTATAGTCCAGTAATTCCATGCCTAGGTTTACTCCCTAGAGAAGATCTTGCCCATGAATTCCAGGAAGCATGATCACAGCAGCATTATTTGTAATAGCAAAAAGGTGGAAACAACCTGAGTGTGTATCTACAGAGAAAAGATTATAAATTTGTGGTATATGGACACAATGGAAACACATACAGAAGTACAAATGATTCAAGTAGAGCTATGTGCATCAACATGGATGAATTTCAAAAGCCACAATGTTGAGTGAATAAAATACTTATGGAAAAATACATATAGTATGATATGTAGAAAATGCAAATAATATATTTTGCTAATGGATATATATGTGTAAAAATAGTATGAAACATGCATGGAAATAGTAAACACCAAATTTATAATAGCGCTTACTTCTGAGGAGGAAGGGAAGGTATAGAAATGGGAAGAGATGCATAGGTGGCTTCATTTGTATCTGTGATGCTTTTATTTAATAAAATGAACTGTGGATATGAAGGGATTTGGATTATTTGCTATGGTTTTTGAAGTTCTTAAGTAAGAAAACACATTTAAAACTACACACCCAGAGGATTCTCTGCCAGGCTGGGAACCAGCATTTTCAGGCATGGTCTGTCTTCATTGTGGTCCATGCCATCAAAATATCAAGCAAAAGGGGGAGGTCCTGCTGAACCTAAAGTATATTACAATGCATAGAACCAGGGTGCTTTTGTGATGAGATCTGAAGTAGAAAATAGCTTCACTCTTGAGCAAGATTGTTTTGGAAAGCAAAGACTCTGATTGTCCAACCCATTTTTAAATGGGCTTTGCATGGTTCTAAGTACGTTTCTGCTGCACTTGATTTGTCACCATATGGAAATTGCCCTGTTTTATTTTCTCACTGACAGTGAATGTGAGATTAAATGAACAATTTGCAAAATTAAATTTCCATCTAACTTGTTCCCATCAAGCCTGGCACCTATTGTACCAAGACAAAATTGATTTATGAGAAACCTCAAGCTTACTTGAGATATTTTAACATTGTATCAGCACCCCAGTTCTTCTGAGAATTAAGTGTATTATGGGAAAGTCCAGAGTTCCATGTCTAGGGATCCAGGGGTTCATATATCTGTATCATAAGGCAGCCTTGTCAATGCTTAGAATATCTTATTGCATTTGGGGTATTCATTCTCTGGTAAAACAGGATAAGGGGGGCCCTTTTTTTAATTCCATGAGAAGTTCACATAAAGCATTCAGAACTATGCCTAAGCTTGGCTTTTGGTCTATTGATCACTTTGGCTGAACGCTTAATGTTTGCAACTGCTGTTAGTAATTTATCATAATTAGTTCCACCAAAGCAGCTTTCCGTCATTAGAAATAACTTGCACATGAGCATGGCCTAAATAAATATCTAAATTGCCTTCCAATTAAAATGCACATTATGCATATTATGTCATTGGAGACTTTTTCTCCTTAGTTATTCATACAATAAATCATTAGAAAAATTCCTATAGCGCTGAGGTGGAACCTGGTGATTAATTATCTATTGATAATGAAAGATGCAAACTAGAGGAAGTGATGGGGTCTCTTGCTCTTGAAAAATTTGTCCAGTCATTCTAGCTACTTTGAATTGGATTAGACACTCTGAATGGATTGTAAGCTAAATTGGAGAGAGTAGCTGCTGACATGAAGGCTGGTCTGACATCACACTCATTTTATTTTCCTAGCTTCCAGAATGTGGTCAAAGGTCTGACTTGATGAGGCCAATTAACTTAGCCATCAGTTCTTCCATTTTTAATTAAAACCGAATCTATAGATTCTTTGACACTTTGGGGGCATAGTTTTCGTAAAATGAGAATAATTATTTTCCCTTAGTACTGATAACTTACTGTGTGGGTGCATGAGTGTGTGGGTGGATAAAGGTGATCATCAGTTTTACTCTTGATGTTATTAGCAGCACAAAATTCACTTTCTTTGCAAGGGAATAATTGTGGGAGCCAGTAGATTAATGATATATAATCCTTGAAAGGATTTTCTAGAAATAGAAAGAACAGCAGAGGGCCTGGGAGTCTTGCAGAAAGTTTTCTTGGTGAGCCCCAACCCTGCAGAAGATAAGCTCCTTGAAGTTATAAATTTGTCTTATTCACAACTGTATCTCCTGTTCCTAGTAGAGTATGCACAGGAAGTGCTCAATAAATATTTGTTGAATGAATGAATGAAGGAAGGAATGCAGAGAAATAACCAAATGAGCAGAACTGGCTGAATGGTTTTGGGTCCAATAGATCAGCATTCTCATTTATACAATGTGTGGGACTGTTATAACTCATATAAGCTGGGCTACCGATCCAACTTAGGACTTTAGAGGGCCAGTGAGGAAGAAGATTAATCTAGGAAAGAACAGGGTCAGGGCTGTGGGACTAAACAAGTTTAGCAATAACTTCTTAAGGAGCAAGTTAGCAGTTAGCGTCATGATGTTCATAGCAGTGTAGCATGCTTGAACCTAGCCAGCATAGATTTCCAAGGAGGAGAGTGGCCTAATATGATTGGATGATATATGGATGCTCATTAGCAGAAGTTTTCAAGCAATGGCTAGCTCTATATGCAGAAATATGGTAGCACTGAGGTTCTACAAGTTCCATTTGAGGGCAAGGAATTAGGATTATGCCCCCATCAGCAATGGCTAATCAGGGAGTCAGGGATTCAGGCTCTAGATCCACTAAAGAAACAGAAGTGCAATGTGTAAACAGGGGCAGAATTCCAGTTATATACATTGGCTACACACAACAGGAAGTGGTAAGGAAGTTGAAGTTCACAGAGTACATGTTAACTCTGGCCTTGCCCCAGACACACTGGTATCTGGTATTAGGTTTGGGAGAGAGAAAATAATTCAAAATCTTTTCCACTGTCAGTGAGGCTCAAGGAACTGATTGGCTTTAGTCTGCAATTTTAAAGGCCTTCAGCCTCTATAGCAGGGAGGCATGGAGAAACCAAAGGCTGAAGGGTATTTTAGGTAGAAAATCAGTTAAAAACAGTCCTTACCTCCTGAGGAAATGTTACAACACAAGCATGCCTTTCAAAAGGGGAGAAGTATAAATAACAGCACCAACAATAGTAATAATAGTAACAGCACAACAGTAATAGCAACATCTGCTTCAATTTAATGAGTAATTACCATGTTCCATGCCTTTACTAGGCACATTACATATTTTATCTCATTTAATTCTTATAAAAACACTAAGAGATAAATCCCAATATTATTCTAATTTTATCAGCTCAGAGAGATCAAGTAACATGCCTAAATTCATATAAGTAGTGAATGGTGGAGCTCAGATTTAACCCCGGTTTGATTCCTGAGCCCATGTTTGGTATTAACACATAGAATACACATATAATGTATTATTATACATATAATGCTGAATAAATATTACAAGGGACAGATTTTATTATCAATTTTACTTACATGAGAACAAAATGAAATGGATGTCAGATAGTGATTCGACAAACACATATTGTGCACCTATGATGCCAGGCTTTGTGCCATGTATTGGAGATACAGCAATGAATAAAACATGCACAATTCTTGTCCTTACAGACTTTAAAGTCAAGAATGGGGTCCTTGGGTCGTTATGGGATACACTTGGTCAACCATATTTTAAAGAAGGTAGAGTCCAGGTTGGGTTATTCATCTCTTAGGCCCTTTGAAAATCTCCATGGAATGAAATTCTTCTATAGAAGGGTAGGATAGCATAACATTTAAGTGCATGGACTCTGGGGCTAGACTGTCTGAATTCAAAGCTATTACTATATCTGTTAGGGTCATGTCAGGAAAACAGAAGCTAGCCCAAATCATTCAGCTGAAGGGAATATAATGTAGGTGCTTTGTTAAATGAGTGATGGACTCATTGAGAAGCCAAGCAGGAAATGGTGAGGCTATCAAGAGATTAGCAACACCAGGAAGCTGCTTCTACTTCTAGGGCTATAGGGGCAATGGAAGGTGGTGGTGTTACCAGAACCTGGAAGCCCGGCTGTCTGGTTGAAGCTAAAACCCAGGTAGGGACTGCCCAGATAAACGTGGGGCTATGGAGGGATGGCTGTCCAGTTTTGCTTTTCCTCAAATTCTGTCTACAATTTTCTACCAGTGCCTCCTGTCTAGCAAACCTGCTCAGAAGCCAGCATACAGGGGAACCTGGGAATGTAGTTGCCTGTGATCAAGAGCAGGTCATGGGAAGAGAAGGAGGGGGGGATGTTTGAAGTAGTGACTACAAAAGTCAAGTCTCATTGTTTATTAGCTGTCACTATGGGTAAATATCCCCATGCCTAAGTTTCTCCACCTATAAAGTTGAGGTTTTGAAATAGCACCTCCCCACAGGGCACTAGTGGGAATTAAATAAGTTGATACATGTGAAGTGTTCAGAAAAGTGTTTGGCAAATAGTAAGCCCTCTAGATCTTACTATAAGATATGATATAAAGTACTAATAAGACCTGTTATTATAAGTTTTACCACATACAATATTACCTGCTCATTGTGTTCACTAAAGGCCTCTTAGTTACAGGAGCTCATAGCTCAAGTATCTCAGCAAACACTAATTGGAAGTGAATGAGCCTATTCTTTTCTATGGCATCTGTCCCCTGAAGCAATTCTCAGAAACCTAAATAACAGTATTCAGGCCAGAATTTAGGGAAGCTCATGAATCACCTGATAAGCTCAGCCTCTGCCAGCACAACAAGCAAGAAGCACTCAACATAACCTGCTGTGTTGTTAGCATGGTTGCATCAGATTAAGAATAAGAAACATAAGAAAACACTATTTTGAACTTACCCCACAAACAAGTGCCATGTGGCTTTTTTGACAAATATATACATTAGTCCTAAATCCTCCCTAATTATTGTCATCATCAAAGTTCTCGAATGAGAAACGAAAGTTGGTGGTAAAAAGGGAGACCACAAATAAGATGGAGATAGGAACAAAAACACTACAAGACTCCCCCCTTATCTGCAAGGGATACATTCCAAGACCTCCAGTGGATGCCTGAAACCACAGTATTGAATCCTATGTTTTTTCCTATACATACATACCTATGGTAAAGTTTAATTTATAAATTACATACAGCAAGAGATTAACAATAACTAAAAATAAAATAGTACAATTATAACAGCATACTGAAATAAAAGTGAATTAAAACTTATGAATTGTTTATTTCTGGAATTTTCCACTTAACATTTCAGACTGCAGTTGACCGCAGGTAACTGAAACTGCAAAAAGCAAAACTGCAGATAAGTGGAGACTACTGTAATTCATCAAAATGAGAGGGAGAGAGAGAGTGTTCACTTGGTTTATAGATACCTAAAATATTATAGCATAACATTTAAGGGTAAAAACGGCATAAAATGTTCAGTCAATGAAGGTGGCTATTAGGTTAATGCATCCTTCTGTAGCAAAATGGAGAAACATATCAGGTGGTATATGAATGAAAAGAAGAGGCAAAGAAAACTCTAGGCAGCAGAATAGTGTTTAATGCTTTAATGATGTGAGGGACTCAGTGCTTCTGCAACTATTTGGCACTAGCTGGAAGACAGATTGGTAGCATTCTAGCGGGTATTTTATATCTCTAGTTTCCTTATGGTGAGCTCATTGAATTACTAAACTTGGAGAAAATTCTAATATCTTTGAAACAAACAATTAATTGTTCCTCAGGACCTGGCAGGTTGATTTCTGTAAATACATTTTAAAATGTTATTTGTTCTTTACTGTGATCGCAGATAAAATTGTGTCATTGGTGAAGATGTTAGACATTTTTGTTTGTGTTTGGAATTGGGTAGCATTGGTAAGAGCAGCACTTTGCTGGCAATGTATGCAGTGAAGCTGGGCCAATCATTCTATTAAGTTAAGCCATTGGCTCTGCATTGGCATCCCTGATTCAGATATTTCAGACTGAGACTTTTTGGGGCATGAATTATGCAGGTAAATACTCTGTGCTCTGCAGCACTTTGTATGTCCAGACTTGGCTGAAATGTTTATTAGATGTCATTTTACATGTCAATTTTTCCTAGACTAGATTGAGGGCATCATGAGGGCAGAGATTGATCTGTCCTATTTACCATTGTATCCACAGTGCTCAGCATAATGCCTGGCAAATGCCAGGTATTCAGGATTTGTTGGATGAATGAATGAATGTTTCTAGTGACTAGTAGATGTTTCTTTTGGTGCTACTGAAAAACAGCATGAAAAATCTGCTAGACATTTTCAAGGATATTGTTGTCTCAAATGTAGACAAATATTATATTCCTAGCGGGAGGCTCTCTGATTGTTTCTAGATAATATTTGTTGTATGACAAACGCCAGATTAGTAATGCTTTGGCTGATAACTATGTTGATGGTTACTTCCTCAATTTTTCTTGAATGGAACTTCTCACTTCAGCATTCTTAACAGCCAAATTGAATCAAGAGTTAGGCAATTGAAGTTACCACTTTGTACTATGCCATATTAAAGCGGTCCCCAACCTTTTTGGCACCAGGGACTGTTTACATGGAAGACAATTTTTCCATGGATGCGGGGCAGGGGGGGGTGATTGCAGGATGATTCAAGTGCATTACATTTATTATGTGCTTTATTTCTGTTAGTATTACATTGTAATATATAATGAAATAATTATACAACTCACTATAAGTTGGGGACCCCTGCCTGATCTTTGAAAATGACAATAAACACATTTGAGTTGTGGTTCATGCCTTTTGGAGTCTGATAAAATTCTATCTTGATATAGTGTAGCTTTCCAAAGTACATTCCATAGAACACTAGTCCCACAGGATACTTTATAAAAGGAAGAAAAAGTTCTATGGTCCAATAACTTTGTGCAATGCTGTATAGTATAGTCCTGTCTTGGGAATTGACAATGTACATTAATTAGCATAGGAAAAACTCTGAGATGTTATATAATAAAGAACCCTATTTTTTACTTTTTAAATTTTAAATTATTATGGGTAAATAATAATTGTAAATATTTATAGGGTACATGTGATGTTTCCATACAGGCATACAATGTGAATTAATCAAATCAGGGTAATTGGGGCATTCATCACCTCAGGCATTTATCATTTCTCTGTGGTAGGGACATTCCAATTCTACCCTTTTAGTTATTTTAAAGTATACCATAACTTATTGATTATAGTTACATTGTTGTGCTATCAAATATCATTTATTCTAACTATCTAACTATATTTTTATACCCATTAACCATTCCTATTTTATCTTCCCCGCTGCTACCCTTCACAGCCTTTGGTAACCATCATTCTACTTTCTGTCTCTGTGAGATCAATTGTTTAATCTTTAGTTCTCACATGTGAGTGAGAATATGCGAGATTTGTCTTTCTGTGCTTGGCTTATTTCACTTATCATAATGTTCTCCAGTTCCATCCATGTTGTTGCAAATGTCAGGATTTCATTCTTTTATGGCTATATATATGTTGTGTATATGTACCACAATTTCTTTATTCATTTATCTATTGTTGGACACTTAAGTTGATTCCAAATCTTCGCTATTGTGAATAGTGCCGCAGTAAGCATGGGAGTGAAGATATCTTTTTGGTATACTGATTTCTCTTCTTTTGGATATATACCTAGCAGTGAATTTCCTGGGAAACCTATTTATTTTTTATCTCTGAGTCTCTCAAATTGAATTAGTTACAGAGATTTTCCATCCTATTGACATTCCTACAAGATTATTATTCCATTGAACAGACATTAGGAAAATCTAGTAGATTTTCCTACTAGAAAAGAATGTCTTAGCTATCAATAGAATCAAGTCATTCTCTGTATCCCTTACTTAATAGCTATGTGACATGGGTGTTTGTCTTCTAGGCCTCATTTTTCCTATTTTCAAAGGGGGATCATACCACATGTCCTCGTGTCTAAATCAAAAGTTTTGTTTTCACATTTTAAAGTTTTTGAAATTAGAATAAATCTTATGATCCATTTAACATGACATTTAATTTTTTCTCGGAAAAGTTATGATTTCATTAGTAGTGCATTTTATAATTTGTGGCATCTTAGAGACAAAGAAATGTGGTAAAACTTCCCTGCAAATTTCTCAGAGTTGTTGTGAAAAATCAAGTGAGTGAATGGATAAGAAAACATCATGTACAAATAATGAATCATGACAGATGTTTTAATGGCTGGTTTGTCTGTTTTAAATGGAAGAGACAAGCTACTGGGCCGACCATACCTTTTAATGTCATTTCCTCAGGTGGACATGAACACACTGAATCCAAATATCATAGCTTATTTATTTCCATTTGAATTTGGTTGCTTGGCTTGATTTATATGATAGTTCTGTTTTATGTACATAGACACTGCCTCAATTACAAAACAAAAATAAACCAACTTTTAATGTTCAGTAACAATTTCTGGTAAGACAGTTTGAATGTGTGTTATAACTTTATTTGTTGTTGAGAAGAATATGTTATAAAGTGGAGGCCTTTCGGAACCCATTGGGGAATTAATTCCTCAACAAACATGTACTGAACTTATGTGCCCTTCTTCAGTAAGAGCTGTGAAAAAGTTAGGAGGCACTTAAGTGAATGTTAGTGGAGTGACTTTGGGTTAGGTTCTGTGGTAGGTGCTGACTAAGAGATGAATGAAGTCAGATCACTACCCTGCAACAGCTCACAGTCTAATAGGGAATACAGACTGGTAACCAGATATAAATATTTACAGATCATGACTGAAGGAACAAAGAAATGGTTAGTGGACTAACTATACTTTGTGTAATTTGAATGAGACTTGAACTTTCACAAGATGAAGTAATATGGGCTGGGTATTGAAGGATTAATAAAGGTTGGGGCAGAAAGCATGGAAAAAGAGTGAAGGCATAAAACCTCCACATGTGAAGAAGCATAGTTGGGTGAAATTGTATGTGCTCCTCAAGATCTCTGCAAGACATTGGGTTAGATGGTATGAACATTTCATAGAATCACAGCAAAAGATGAACCTGAAAATATAGTTTGAGGCAACTGCGAAAGGCCATTGCATGCCATGGTAACATTTTTGGCCTTTATAGTGGAGGCAATGGGGAGCTATTAGAGGGTTTTGAGTTGGAAAGTAACATGATCAGTTTGCATTTTAGAAAAATTACTTTTGTAGCAGCCTGAAGTATGGATAAAATGGTGATCTACTGGAGGAGGAAAAACAGATTAAGAGGCTGTTGCAATAATTCAGGCAAGAGATGATGTTAGTGGGGATGGGAAGATAATGATAGATTTGAGAGATGATTATAAGGTAAAAGCTGAAGAACGTAAAGACTAAGTGGACATGGGTTGCATGGAAGGAGGGAAGAGAATCAAAGAGAGAAGTCTGTGTTTTTAGAGACATTGAGAAGATAGTGATGTCATAATTTAAAATAGGGAGCTTAGAAGGAGGAATGAACTTAGAGAAAAGATAATGACTTTTGTGCCAGTGTTATTTTTATTCTTCTTTTAAATTTCAGCATATTATGGAGGTACAAATGTTTAGTTTACCTATATTGTCTTTGCCCTGCCCAAGTCAGAGCTTCAAGCGTGTCCATCCCCCAGACAGTGTGCACCGTACCCATTAGGTGTGAATATACCCATCCCCTCCTCACCCCTCACCTGCCTGACACCCGATGAATGTTGTCACTATATGTGCACTTAAGTGTTGGTCAGTTAATACAAATTTGATGGTGAGTACATGTGGTGCTTGTTTTTCCATTCTTGTGAGATACTTCATTTAGAAGAATGGGCTCCAGCTCTACCCAGGATAATATAAGAAGTGTTGGTTTACCATTATTTCTTGTGGCTGAGTAGTACTCCATGCTGTATGTATATTTTCCATAGTCAATAGGACATATGGATAAAAGACAATATTTCTTCCCTTCTAGAGTCTATTTTTCTTTTGCTTAGTAGGCTAGAATTACACATATCCTTCAAGTGGCTCCTACAGTGTAGTCCTGAAGTCTCTACTGAGCCCAAGGAGAGAATTCCAGCAAGCCCCTCTCCAGCATTTTCTATTCCACGGAAGGCTTTATAAAAGAGGTAAAATTTAAGGTGGATCTGAAAAAATGAGTAAGGAATCATCAGAGGGATTTATAAGAAAGCCATTCTAGGCAGGAGAAATAGCATGAACAAAAGCAGGGACCTGTGAAAGATCATAGAATGCCTGGGAATTGTAAGAAGTTCAAAATACCTACAGTGTGGTGAAAATTGTGGGAAAAGAGATCTAAAATTGTTTTCACCAGTATCAAAGTCAAGGACTTTACACTTTACCCAGTAGGCAATGAGAAACTAATGAAAATTTAAAGCAGAAGAGTAACATCCACAGATATGTATATGTAATTGCTGACGAGGCACTGAGTTCAAAAGAGATCAGAAGGAAAGTCTATGATTCCCTTTGTAAAATCAGGTAAAGGCTGTGAACCCTAACTCCTAATTAAGGCCTCACATCATTTCTACATCCAAAGAGCTTTGGCCCCATTTGGGATCTTCCTGCTCGTATTTGAGGTTGCCAGACATTTTTCTTTTATACAGAAGCAGCTTCTGTTACTGAAATATAGCATCAAACAGAATTTAATTGATTTTTGCTAAGTTCAGCATGTCACACAAACATTGAGATTTCTCTTGGAAAGATTATCACTAAGAATCCCAGGTTGTATCTGATATTCCTTTATATTTTATTAAAAAATAGATCTACTAAATTACAGGAAGTACCTAGCAGATATCAAATATCTGGTTAAAAGCAGATTGGGAACCTATCCAATCTGTTTATATATTTCAAGGTAGAGAAATTATGTTTGTGTGTGTGTACAGAGTAATAGGTTATTTTTTCCATGTAGATTCATATATTGAAGGCTATTTCCCTGTATTTCCTTTAATTCATGTTTCTTCAACTATGATCCTTGTTCAAAATGTAGACTCATGATCCCCATTCTAAACCTACTAAATCCAAATGTCTAGGTTTAAAGTCCAGTGATATACATTTTCCAAAGGTCTCCATATAATTCTGATGCTACCTAAAGTTTGAAAACCACCAGAATATGGAATCTATAGATTAATAAAGGCACATAGTATATTTAACTTTGGAAGTATGTTAATTAATAAGATCACAAGGTTATATTCAATTTAGAGATTCTGAACTTCATGAAGTTACTTTTAAATGCAACAAAATAAGCTTCCTTCAAAATAGCCCCTGGCATTCTGAGACAGAAGGTCAGAGTAGTAGATTAGAAAGAGGACTCAAACTGCCAGTTGTCAAGATGGTCAATTAAAATAATAAGCCAAACTGAAATTAACAACCAAGTCTTTATTGACTTACTGCAATAGTGAAAGCAAGAGGAAAAAATGATACCAACTCTCTAATGTTCCATTCCCCCCCTGGAATGGCTCTGGGCAAGGGTCAGATGGATTCAGTAGAGATAGGGGTAGTTCTTATTGCAGAGTAGCCCCAGACTAAAGGCTTCTTCCTCTTTATGGACCTGTGGGCTGGTGATAAGGAGAACAGGAAGGGCTAGGAGTGAAAAGGTACTGAGGCAAAGCAGAGAAAAGTGCTTCAGCGAAGACCACTAATAAGGAGACCTAGGTGGAGATGCCTGAAGTGCCTTAGTTGAAGCCCCCAACAAGGAGGCCTCTGAATGGAGGTGCTTGGGCTGGCATGTACATATGTGTGTGAGCATAGCTGACTTGAAGGGAGCAGCCTGAGCTTTGACTCTAACTCCTTGCAGAAAATTATAATGCATTGATTGGTTGTGCACCAAATCTGGTGTGGACAGAGCAGCTTCTCCACATGAGGCCTGCCAGGCAAAGCCTTGTAATTGCCTATGGCCAGGCGTGTAAGATCAGCATAGGATTTTAGTCTGGAGCTGGACTCCTCAATGACTAGGCTGGGAAACAGGAGATCAGAGTTCTAGGCCCAATTTTGCCAGGGATTCACTGGGTAAAGTCATGTTTTATATTTGGGTCTTTGTTTCCTAATTTTTCAAAATTCCAAGGCTCTAGTTCAATAACTTCATTCTCAGCCTATAGGGGTTTTTTATCTTTGATATCTTGTAGTTTCATTTCTGAGAGAAAGTGGTTGGTGCCCATAGGTGGCAGTACCTGGACTACACCTCCTGCCACAAGAGCAACTATCATGTGAACTGGGGAAAAATAATGACAGCTAGGCAGCTGTAGTAAATTCTTATAATTTTCTGTTGCCTCAGTATCCATTTTGTTTTCTTTAAATTTTTTTGTCTCAAAATATTAAGGGAGTACAAATGTTCTTGTTACATGGATAGCTTTATAATGCTTTAGTCAAGGCTATAAGTTTGCACATCACCTTAATATTGTTCATTGTATCTGTTTGGTAGGTTTTTACCCCTCCCCTCCTCCTACCCTTCTTGATTTCCAATGATTTTTACCTCTTTCTATGCCCATGTGTTCCCATCAATTAGTTCCAAATTATTAGGGAGTATATTTGGTGTTTGTTTTTCCATTCTTGAGATACTTCACTTAGGATAATGGTCTCTAGTTCCACCCAAATTGCTGCAAAAGACATTAATTTATTCCTTTTTATCATTGAGTAGTACTCCATGGTGTCTATATATACCACATTTTGTTAATCTACTCATGAATTGATGGGCACTTGGGTTGATTCCACATCTTTGCAATTGTGAATTGTGGGGCAATAAACATTCAGGTGCAGGTGTCTTTTTGATGAATTGACTTATTTTCCTTTGGGTAGATACCCAGTAGTGGGATTACTGGATCTAATGGTAGGTCTATTTTTAGTTTTTTGAGAAATCTCTATCCTATTTTCCGTATGGGTTGTACCAAATTTGCAGTCCCACCAACAGTGTATAAGTGTTCTTTTCTCTCTGCATCTGTGCCAGCATCTATTGTTTTTGGACTTTTAAATAAGATCGGCATACATTTTGAATGCAGGTTTTACTTTCTCCTACCAGAAGCAGGGCTCGGTCACTCTTGACACAGTTTGACCCACACTCAACTAGCTCAAGCGAGTGGCCAGAGATAGGAACTTAGAGACACCTATTCCAAGAAGACTGAGTTTCTAGCTTTCCCCACTCCTTCCTTAAAATTCACCATTCAGGCATTTGCTTGTGAGCTTAAAGTGACCCACATCCTATTCCCTTATCCTCTCTCTCTGACTCCTCATTCTTGCCTCTTTGATCTGGGAAGAGAGGACTGCCCTTCTGACTCATTATGCCCTCCTTGCCCAGGCTCTGTAAATAAAAATCTTTGAACTTATTTCCTACTGTGGTGATATATTGAATTTTTGCCTTCTATCTGAAGAATCGGGGGCTACTCCAGACCAGGTTTTCCCTGTAATACTAGGGGGAACACAAAGTTAGGCTACCTGTGTCAGAGCGAAGGTCTGGCAAGCATAAACCAGACATAGGTCAAACAAGAGCCACAAGGGCATCTACCAGTATTACTAAGTTTCCCGTGTGAGGGACTCCCTGGTCACAGGTCAGACAACTAGGTATCAGGCTGTCTCCTGGGTAAAAGAAGTATACCATGAAAAGTACACTGTAAACATCCATATCCAGCTCCCCTTCATTTCATGTCAAGGCAGAGTTGCCAGCCACTGCCGCTCTAGTAGTGGAACCCCAGTTTAGCTGGGGGCTCGCAAAAGAGCAGCCTCTTAGCTCTCAGCCAGAGGATGGTGGCATCTTCCTCATCTTTGAAAACTGGTGAGGCTTTTGAACAGCTTTTTGCTTTCTGGGGATTCTCTTATCAAATACTAGGTAAGGGTCAAAGGCAGTAGCAGCTCCGCTAGGGGTGATTCTTGGCAAGAGTCTTCTTTCTTCAATCTGGCTTACTAGGCTCTATCATTTATGATCTGAAGGCAAAAAGCCAATTCATTATGGTGGGAGGGGCTGGTAGAACAGAACAAAAGCATCTATAGATGGGGACTTATATTAACAGGTTTTCTCAGCAGCAAATGTCAGATGTTTTTCACAGTCTGAGGTGGAAGTGAATAGATGATTAACTGCTCCCAGAACAGATCTGTGGCTTAAACCACTTTGGCTTTCCATCCTAGAACATGTAGTGTATAAGAAAATGCATAGTTATAATTGGTATTGTTATTATCAGTAGCCAGTGATTATTGAGTGCTTACTCCATCTCAGGCCTTTTAATAAATGCACTTGTTGAATATAATCCTCATAAGCAACCCTGTGGAGTAAACACTATTATCATTCCCATTTTGTAAGTGAGAAAACTGAGCCTCAGGAAGGCTCCATGGCCAACTCTGGATCACATAGCTAGTAACTGGCAGAGCAAGGATTTGAACCTGAGTGTGAATGACTTCTTAGCCACTATCCTATACCACCACATTTTAGATTAATTCAATCAGGACTGACCACATCCTAGGGTGAGGCAGATAATTACCTAGGTGGTGCAATTTGAGGATTGCTAAAATATTTGGCCAAGACATCCTTTAGGATTCCTTTATTGTTAGACATTAAAGGTAAATTCATACATAGTTTGGCAAAAACATGTAATTTTCCACATAAACTAATAACCTGGGCCAATGTGCCTCCACATTTATTAATGTACCTTTTTCCTATCAAAGTTCTATGCTATGGGATGGTCCAGCCTCAATGAGACAATCTTGATAGGTCAAGAATGTAAGATTCAGAGAGGATTTTGAAATCTGACCTTTGAAAGACCTTGATAACACCCAAGGGGACAATACTAGAGGAGTTTGATACTTTTGTTTCAGAAATATATTAATAGTAATTCGTCACACAAAGGAATGTGACTGTTAGGATGAAAAGGCTGTATTCCTAGCTGTTGAGTCCTGTTGGGGCAGAGATTTGTGCATCATGGTACAGGAGGAGACTAGATAAACTTGCACTTTCCTAAATCTGTGTCTCTTTTTGTCTGTGCTTAGTTACAATGGGGGAAAACTAAGGTAGCTTAGAAATATTTCTATCATTTGGGCTAAGGCATGGCATTTTTGAAGGTTTTTTGTTAAAATGCCAGTACCCTTTGGGAAAAACATTAGATGCACTCAGTTCCTTAGTAGTAGTTATATACTAAACTGGAATCTGTCTGGATTACTTAATGTTAGTCAAGGGTTAAATCTGAAACATGAGCCAATAGAGTGAGAGGCCCTATTGAAAGTGTGTTTCAGGGGATGATGGGAAGGTAGAGGTGCAGGGCAAGGTTAATACTTGGGCTCTAGGTAACTGGGGGAGATGGCACCTCTAACTCCGGGAGGAGAGGCAGAGTAGGCAAGAGGGTCAGAAACTGACTTTATCTCTCTTTAATCCACAACCTGACTCTAAGCACCTCCATCTTGACAGGGACAGAATTTCTGAAAAGCCAATTGGTGTTGTTTCTTTAGCATTGATTTTTTCCCCCTGAATTCACTGCTGATTGCATTCTAAATGGTGATACAAGGGGACATAATTGAATGTTCAGCAGCCTGAACAAAGTCCAAAGACTGTTCACTAAACGAACCTAAAACTTTTTAGTGAAAAGAAAAATCACTTTCAGAGAGTCTTTCTCTAACTTCAGAAACACAAAATGGCACATTGCTCACACTAGGAATTAATTGGTTAATGAATTCATTTTATAAAATATTCCATCCAGGTGTTCTTAAGAACTGTGATAATGCAAAAATATGAATGCTTCCAGAAAATTGAAAGACATTGCAGTGCAATGGAGAGGGCATGGGCTTTGACAGGAGATAGCCCTAGGTTGCAATCTTATCTATTCCACTTACTACATGTGTGACCTTGGGCAAGTTACTTAAACTCTCTGTGCCTCAGTTTCAGTTTTCTCATCTATAAAATAAGGATAATAACAGCACTTGCTTTGCTTCACAGAGTTATTTTGGTGCTTTAGTATGATAACATATGTGAAGTGACTGATACAGTTACTGGCACATAATAGATTCTGGAAAATGCTAGTTCCATTCCTTCCCCTTGGTGGAAGAACTGTGTTGGGGTAGAAAAGAAAGACTACAATCTAGTGGGGCAAGAGCCATAGGTCATGAAAAGTCAATCCTAATGAAGATATAGCAGCACTGAAAGCATGATGCAATTCTGTAGACAAAGGTGATACACTGTCTACAAATTGTGCCCAATGTCTCAGGGAGCAACTTTCTGCAGTGACTGGAGGAAAGGGATAGCCATCAAAATATGATGGTAACATCAATCTAGTTAGCATTGGCACTCTTATCACCACCAAATATGGCAAAGGGCCCTTTGGGACACTCCTACAAACCATCCCTGTGCACTAAGAAAGTGGCTGCTTACTTGGGTAAGATTTTTAATGTTGGTTGTCACTAGCAGCTGGGGAAAAGTTCCCATTCAAATATCACAGTATCATGTAGTTATTTAAACAGACAAAAAATAAACACTCATAAGTGTTAGGATGAAGGGAAAAGGCATTCACATATATTGCTTGTAGGAGCATTAATAGGCAGAACCTTTTAGAAGATGGTTTGGCAGCTTCTACAAAATGAGCTTTTACATCAGCTCAGCAATTCCATTTCTATGAATATATCCCAGAAAAATACCCCCATGTGTGTTTGGAGACATATTGTAGATTTAGTTGTAATAGACTGATGTAGAATGCTTAAGCATTATATTATAGCACATTCATATGGTGAAATATTATGCAGCCATTTAAAGATGAGGTGTATTGGATGCAGGGACATGGAAGTATTTATATGATTCATTGTTCATATATAGAAACAAGTTACAGTAGAATGTATGATATCAATTTTATTTTATAAAGTTAAAAAGAACCCCAAATGGCATATACTTATATTTGCATTTTAAAAATCTGGAAAGATATGAGTGTTGTTGGGGCAGGGTCGTAAAAGGTCACTTTCCCTGTTTACTTTTTAGATGTCTGCAATTATTTCAAATTCTTTAGATGAACATGTTTTACTGTTACAATCTTTTAAGTAAATCATAAAATAATAAAACAAATGCAATAGATTGGCTTAGTCACTGCTAGCCCATGTGTGGTTTGCATTTTCTGAGTTTTCAAATAAGATAATAATAGTAGCTAATATTTATTAAATACTTGCTGTGCGTCAGGCAATGTTTTAAGTGCTTTACATAAAATCTTCATGTAAACTCATCTTCATATTATACTTATATAATCTTCACAAGATCCTTATGAGGTAGAAACTATTACCATCCCCATTTTGCAGATCAGAAAACTGAGTCTCAGAGAGGTTAAATGCCTTGTTAAATCTCAAATATATTGTGAGAGATGGAGCTGAGATATGAAGCCAGAGGGCCTGGCTTCAGAGCCAGCATGCTTAAGAAGTATTTTGCATTGTCACTCAGATGAAAGAGGTAGATGATGACACATTCTATACTCACAAGGAGTTTAGAGACTAGTTGGGCAGATTCTCTTTCCCTCTGTCTATCTCTAAACACATACACACACACATACATATTCAGAAATACACATGAAAAATGCAACACAAATGTATTTAAAAAAGAGTGCTACAGAGAATGAATGCTATAGCAAGCACCTAGGAGAAAGAATGTTCATTGTAGGCTCAAGGGATCAGAGACCGGTTCTTGGAGTTGGACCTATAGTTACCTTTTCATCAGATTCTTCTGTCGTTGAGAATATGCTTTATGGAGTAGCTGGGACGAATACTGTGATATCTTGTGGCTAAAGAATAAAACAAAGCCTAGAAACCATCCAGATCCCTACAAATATGTTACTCACCAAAGTTGGGCTTGAGCATTGCAGCAGCCCTGAACCTATACCATGGTAACTGAAGCGGTTCTGTCGGCCTGTGCTGCAATGATATCATCTTCAGAGTAGACCTAAGCCTCATTTCTCATTAATGTGGAGGAATTCCAATCTAAGGTAATATGAAACATCATAGCTGGAAGGGTCTTTTGATACTCTCTATTCATCTTTTTCATAGATGAGGAAACTGAAGCCTAGAAAACTGAATTAACTTGCTCACTCACACTGCTATTTTGGTGGCCATAATACTGCATATATGGCAGGATGTTATTTTCCTTTGAAGCAAAACACATCACCTAGCTAAAGGATTCCCTTTGCTTTGTGATTTAGATAAAGGATTCAGGGGGCTTTCATTTAGGATTTGCTTTCTCTCCCCCACCCCTCTAAATACGTGAACACACACACACACACACGTACAACAATTTCACTTCCTGATGTTTTTGTTTGTGTTTTTCTCTGTTGGTTATCATCTACCCTCCATATAAAAAAGTATTGGTAGAATTTGGGTCAGCCCTTTTTCTCTCTGAACATTAGGGCAGAGGGAAAAATGTTTGATCCTCCCAGTCACCACTTTTCAAAGGGTATCATTATTATGGCCAGAGGATGAATGATGGGACTCTTAATAGAATCCTGAGAACAGGCCCCAGTTTTCAGGGATGGCATTTCACGTGCTTGCTTGGAGGACAATGAGTTAGTACCTCTGCGACATGATCGATTATAAAGGGCCAGGGTTAGGGTTACATAACAGGCCTGCCTGCAGGAAAAACCTTATAAAACAGAGGGGTGGAAAAAATGTGCTATGCAATTGCATAATAATCTTGTGGAAAACAAAATGCCTTATTCATTTTAATAAAAACACTGGGAAAAAATGATGAGTCTTCACTCTGTCTAATCAATTGCAGAGCTTTGCAATAAAAGTGAGGCTGCTTTTTCCCCACTAATAAGCACAAAATCAATCTTCAAAAGCAACATGTTTTATTGCACCTATTCTTGGCTTTTCAACTCCCCAGTTTATAAATGGTTATTTTTTTTTTCCTAAGTTGAGTGGAAATGGAGTGGGGAAGGGCAGAGCAGGACTCACAGGTGTCTACAGCTTTCTGAGCTGTATGTCACGGGACTGTTTTGAAAGTCCTCTCAGTTCAATAGTACCATCTATGCTCTTGGGGCCTCTATCCCAGCCCTAGGAAGGTTAATTTGTGGGTTGAGTAATGTAGGATGGAAGTATACAAAAAGGTGTGGCAGAAGGGAGGTTTGATTCAACTCTGCTTTGGACGCTTGGCAAAACGGCTACATCCATCCCTGTTTCTAGGTCCAACTAGGCCTATCATTCCTTGATCCTCTCTGGGATATTTCATTCCTGCCTGCAAATGAAATATGGTCCTTAAATATCCTTTCCCATCCCCATCCAAACATCTAAACATCTTATCTCTTCTGCCTTTATACTGAAATGAGCTCCTGCCTTTAGCCTACTTCCTCTGATTCTGAGGATCTTTATAGGTGATCTCTTTCAGGAAGCTTTCTTAGCACTCCCCATAGGCCCTGCCTTCCAAAGTAGATTTAGATACTCTTCTTCAGTGTTATCTTTTTTTTTCGTCTTTTTTAATTTTTGTTTTTAGAATGTTCAGTATTCCATTCAGTGTTAGCTTCATACACCTTGCTTTAACTATCATCATCTGCTTACGTGGCTTTCTTACCCCATCCGGAGAATGCTCAAAGGTTGGGATCAGGTATGCTTTGGGTCTGTATCTGACTCAGAAGCACAGTGGTTGGCACAGAGAAAAGTTTCAAGCAGTATGCCTTGAATCAAACTAAATGCTGAATCTTACCTCATAGCATGAGATGAGAGAGGGCAGTAATGAATTAATCAAATAAATGTCCCTATTAGAGTGGATTTTTAGAACTAGCAGTATTTAAAGAGCCTAAAAGCAAGAAATATGGAGGCTCTAAGTTGAGAGAGCACTGCAAACAGGGAAGAAGGGCTTGAATATGTGACCTGGACGTGTTTGACTTCAGTTTGTGTCCTTGGAGTGAACCTTGCCAAAATTATTTCCTCAGAGAGTTGTCTTCATTGAGTCATATTTATAACCTATTTCCCTAAGTTGAATTGGATTTCATGGGTAGTTTACCTAGTTCAGGGACTCTCGGGAACATTCAGGAAACACTCTGTGCCCATGGTGAGCACGAAAGTGCACATGTCTTGATTGATACAGCTGCAGGAAGGAAGGTGGTTCCAGGCCAGGGTCTGCTGCTGTTATTATGAAGGAAGAAATAGTTCTGTTTCAGTAGAAACTCCACTAGTCAAAGTGGAGTTAATGAATGAGGGCTTTTCTAAGATGAAGAATGCCAGTGCAAATGGAGAAGAGGAATAGGAGCATGTGGGGAGGAGAGAAGAGAGGAACTACTTGATCCTTGTAATTTAGACTCACATCTCAAAATAATAGCAAAACATTTTACAAAGTGTTTGTGCCAAATATGGTACTCAGCACCATACAGAGATCATCTTATTGAATTCTCACAACCACCTTATGATTTAGTACTATTATGAACCCTGTTTTATATGTGAAAATAGTAAGGCTTGGCTAAGTGAAATAACTTGGCAAATGTCACAGAATTGGTAAGTGGCAGAGCTGGGAATTTAAATTTGATTTGCTTGATTCCAAAGCCCATGTTCTTTCCTCCAATTAAAGGTATAATTACATGCAGTAAAAGACACAAATCTTAAGGGTATAGCTGGATAATATTTTACCTATGTATATATCTATATGATCACCACCCAGTTGAAATACAGAACATTTACACCATCTCAGCAAGCTCCTTTGTGCCCCTTCCCCATCAATACCAACCCTCCCCCCCTCCACACACACACACACACACAGAAGAGGTAACCACTTTTCTGACTTCTATCACCATCTATCAATGGCTTTCATGTTGTGGATCCTGAACCAGTAGCATCCTCATTACCTGGGAATGCATTAGAAATGCAAATTCTCAGGCCACACCCCAGACCAATTGAATTAGAAACTCTGGGAATGGTGCCCAGAGAAATGTGTTTTAACAGGCTCTCCAGGTGATTCTGTTTCACAATCAAGTCTTAGAACTGCCACATAAAGCAGTTCTATGTGTTTTAGAAATTCATATACATAAATAGAATCATATAATATGTACTGTTTTGTGTCTGGCCTTTTTTTCTCAGCAAAATGTCTGTGAGATTTATTCATATTGTTGCATGTATAGTAATTCTTTCATTTTTAATTGCTGATTAGTATTCCTTTGTATTAATATATAATCTTATCTCTTTAATAGGTCATTAGTGAAGCTTTTATTAAGGGAAGTATGTTGTCTTACATTTGTCTATGACAAATACATCTGTGGAATCACAAAATTGAGGCCCAACTTATGCAAGAGTAAAGCAGGTCATTATGTCGTATGATAGTTTCAGAAAGGCAATGCTTCCTTCACAACAAAATCTTTCTTACTTGCTTCCTAATGCCAGAAATTTCTTTAATAGGAAGCCAAGACTTTTATTCCAGAATAAACACTAAAACTTAAAAGGCATATGTGTGTTCCAAAATTTTTTTAAAAAGACATTTAAAATCATACAGAAATGTTAATGACCTACCTTTCTTGAAGGTAGAGTAAGCATGCTGTCACTAACTAATCCAAGTCCTCGACCAATATTACTGATCAATCATGCTACTTTTATATGTTGAATCTTAATGCAATCTCAGGGTCCTTCTCAACAAATTAGGCAGAAACTATCAGTCCATCACAGCTGGTATCATGTCTGGCTTAATTCGTGTGTGTGTGTGAGTGATGAATGTAACTTAGAACTAAGTTCTTAGAACTAAAGAGAGCTCTTACAACTAAAAAGAGAGAGAAGACATCATGGAGGAAATGTATTGATCAGAAAGTAGAATAAAACTCACATTTTATTTTCTGTGACACATTTTCACTTTTGGTTACATTTGAAAGCCATGAGGTTTGGGTAGTCAGAATGTAGTAAATTCTTAGTTAACTGAATCTGTGAGAAATCAGCATAATACCAAAAACAATGATAGCAACTATTATTACTACTACTTTGTATTGGGCTTTATGGTAAGTGATTTACCTACACTGTCTCATTTAATCCTCAGAACTCATTTGGGCCAGTATTATTATCCCCATCTTAAACATTAAATTGAGGTTTAGAGAGGTACCCAAATCCGCATAACAGAGTTCAGATTCAAATCAGGCTCTCTGACTCCGTATCCCATTTTGTGTGGAAACCACTACTCTTTGCTGACTCTGAGATAATTTGTTTTTTAAAGGCTACTTGGAAATTATTTTCTTCCCAACTCTTGTTCAAAGTATCTGAGTCTATTTTCCTGCCTTAATAAGAATGTAATGACCATAATTGAACATCTCAGGGTTATCTGTTACCATTAGTGGTTACATGCTATAACTAGCATCAGTGGCACAGGTATAGGAGATTAGGTATAGGAGATTCATTGCCCCCATATTGTCTTCTCACCTCTTTAGTTCTGAACACCATATAATTATACACACATGCACATAAATTAACTTTTGAACTATAGATGAATGAATATATTTATTTATTTATCAAACACATAACACATGTCTACTATGTACCATTCATTAGACCTCAAGCTCCGTGAGGCCAAGGCCCTATCTTGTTCACTTCTATATTCCCAATACCATGCACCTGATAAAATATAGGTGCTCAATAAATATTTGCTGAATGAATGGAGAGATGAATTAATACATGTATGCACAAATGCCAGGCATTATACTGAGGTCCGGGATATGAGCTTGACTTCTAATGTTACCAAATTAGAAGGAGTTAGTACAGAGATCCTATTAGGTGGGTAAAGATTATAGGTTAATGACCATTAGACATCTGGAATTACCATGAACAATATGTAAAGAAAATACAAAGTTTGGTCTTCTCAGAGTATATCTGATATTTTTCCCCCAATAACTTAATGGTTACGATTTTATTTTCAACAGAGAGAAGCTTGCTTCTTTAAAAAATAAAGCTGAATATATTGACACTGACAAGAGAATACAAACATTGTGTCCATTGTGATTTTTACATTGGATGCTACATTTTAAAAAATGCACAATAATGAAGGAAAGAATGGAATTCCCAACCATCCTTTGCGCAGTTAAAATGCATTACATGGTAAGGTAGTCTTTTTTGAAAATAAGTCAGCGTTGGTTCAGTATTGAGCAAAATGCTTCAGCGGTTTTGTAAATTGAAAGTAGCACATTCCTAATCTAGTGAAAGTGAACATTCAAATGTGTCTCATTTTCTTCTGAAATTATGCACAGGCCCCGGGACAATGGCAAGCAACTTACCCAAGCATATTTCTATAGTGGTTCACATCTCCTTTCTCTGTCTCACACCAAAGCAGTGCAAATGGCACACTTGCAGAGTTGGAGTGTTACCCACATCACTTTAGCATCAAATGCAATTGATGATGTTGAGCAGCAACCAGAAGGCTTCTTGTATTACCCATAAGAACAGTGCCAGTCAGTCACTAGATTGGAATCACCCCTTAGGCACAAAAGGGTAAAGCAGGCCATTTTTTCTTAAAGGGTAAAGGGATTACCATCTTTCTTGCTATCTCTTGCATCCCCACATTGAAGATCATCCATGAGGAAGGTCACAAATATCTATACAAACTTTTCCTTTTAGCCCATATTAGCTATTCTAGGACCAAGTTTTAAGAAATGTCACCAGTGATAACAATCAAGATCTTGTGTTCCAGAGTGACACTGTTATTTGGAAGAGGAATTCAGGTGTTTCTGTTTGTTTGTTTGTTTTGCTATTTTATAAGTAATGGCTGCTATCATGCCAAGCTATGGGGATATTTCATTATACCAGCCTGAAAGCTGATATTTTGGAGGATGACAACAACTTTTTAAATTATTTTTAAAATTTTTAACCAAATCCAGATTTCCTAGTTTCTTTTTACTGCCGTAACAAATTATCACAAACTTAGTGGCCCAATACAACACTAATTTATTATCTTACAGTTCTGGAGGTAGGAAATCTTCAAGTCATGGTGTCTATAGGGCTACATTCCTTTTGAAGGCTCTAGGGAAGAATGTATTTCCTTGCCTTTTCCAGTTTCTTGAGGTTCTCTGCATTCCTTGGCTTATGGCTCCCTCCTCCATCTTCAAAGCATATCACTTCAACCTCTGTTTCTGTAATCAAATCTCCTTTTTCTGCCTTTGATGTTTTTGCCTTCCCCTCGTAAGGACCGTTACATGGGGCCTGCATGAATAATGCAGGAAAACCTACCCTCCTCAAGATCTTTAACTTAATAATATTTGATAATACATTTTGCCATATAAAATAACATATTTATAGGGATTAGAACATGAACATCTTTGGGGGTCCATTATTCTATCTACCACGCCAGTCTAGCTGTAATGATAGAGTGCTTTGCTCACTTGGTTAAGGCACTTAAGTTCATGAGGCCAATATTGTTATCTGATGTTCATAAGTATATCATGCTCATAAGTGTATCATAAAATGATTATGGATCATACCATTTACAACTGTATGATGTAGACATTATTATAATCTTCATTTTGAAGATGCAATAGTGAAGCTCAGAGAAGTTAATACACTTACCCAAGTTCACAGAGCTAGTGTCAAAGCTAGAACTCAAATCTGAGTATGTCTTATTCTAAAGCCCATGAAATGTCTAGTTTCCCACTCTGCCTCAATAGTTTTGTTAGGTTTGTTTGCTCCATTTCCTAGCCATACTAATACCTAAACCTTGCCAGAAATATCACAACTGGGTTGCTTTTGCCCACGTGTGGCTAAATCAGGGCAAATTCATCACTACCACTACAATTCAGTTTAATTCCAGAAACATTGATTGAGCATCAGTGTATGCTCTACCCTGTGCAAGGCCTATGCTTCATTGATGGTGATGACTCATTTGAGCCATATTGACATGTTATATTACTGCCAGAGAATTAAAAGGTAGCCAAACCATTTCATGGTTATCTCTCAGGATGAAAGGGCACCGATATGTTTTGAGCAGTTCAGTAAAAAGGCCATGCCTTGCCACTGGGAAATTGTCAAATTTTATAAGCTCCTTTAACACTGAAATCCACCTACTTCCAGGAGATAAGAGAGAGTTTTCTGCATTTTTTTAACCGTTCAAATGATAGTCCCTAAGATAAGCAGTGTCCCTGGGCCTATGGAGATGGAAGTACAGTTGTGGACCATAGCAGGTTGGTTAACACAAAGGTAACATGACTATATTTGAACTTTTCCCTTTCACATTTCCATTAATAGTATGTGACTTCATCTTTTCAGGGACAGTGAAAGGTCAAACCCAAAACTGATAGTCATGGTGACATTAATCTGATTGTTATATTGGCCAATTAATGCTTTACTCTTTTAGATCCCCCACTCCCACTCTTTAAGTACCCCACCTCAGGTTCCCTAACTCCTCCCTCCATTTCATACACTGGATCACCCAGATGCTCTATCTCCTTCCATTGTCTAAGCTCAAACTGATTGCTCCTGTGCCCCATTCCCCATGAAGCTCTATTTCTCGTAGTTGTCATATAACATATATGCACCAAATTATTAGAAGTTTTGTTATCCCTTCAAAATAATAATTTTACCTGTTAAGAGATGAGAGAGAGAGAGAGAGAGAGAGAGAGAGAGAGAGAGAAGAGAATAAAAGAAAAAAGAAAAGAAGAGAAGGGAAGGGGGAAAGGGGGCGGGGGGAAAGGGGGAGGGGGAAGAGGGAAGGGAAGGGAAGGAATAAGGGAAGGGAGAAGAGAAAGAGAAAGAGAGATTCAAACCTCTCACTCCTGGAAATTTTTTCCCTTTCCCCCCAAATCTGCTTCTATTCCAGAACTACTATTTTTTGTCATATTCTCTTAATCTTCCAAGTACAAAGCAGCCTTAACAGCTACTCTTTCTCCATTTATCAAAAGTTACCTAGTTCTATTGATCTTCAGTTCATTTTTACACTTTTTAAAACTTTAATACGTGTCAGGCATGGTGCTAGGTTCTAGAGAGACAAAAAAATGGACAAACCCCATAACATGGAGGAACTTTTAAGTTAAGAAGAAATAGACATGTTAACAGAATGTTTTGGTGTACTTTAGAATGGACAAGTGCACATAAAGCTATGGGGAAACAGAGTTCTTGAAGAGCTAATTCTTCACTTGGATGAAGGGATATAATTTAATTGGGCAAAAAATTTGAGGGCCTTCATTTTCTTTTTTTTATGGTTGATTGTTCTGTTTTATTTATGTCTTGTCTATATTTTCCACTTTTTTTGCAATGATCATGTATTTTTTTTATTTCAGCATATTATAGGTGTACAAATGTTTAGGTTACATGTGTTGCCTTTCCCTCTTTCCCCCTGGAGTCAGAGCTTCAAGCGTGTCCATCCCCCAGATAGTGCGCATTGCACTCATTATGCATGTATATACCCATCCCCTCCTCCCCCACCTGCCCGACACCGGATAGATGTTATTCCTATGTGTGCACTTAGGTGTTGATCAGCGAAACCAATATGCTAGTGAGTACATGTGGTATTTATTTTTCCATTCTTGGGATACTTCACTTAGTAGAATGAGTTTATTGACTTGCCTCCTTTACTTTCCAGGTCCCACCATGATTCAGACCTAGGTCAACTTAATCTCAGACTGTTTATTGCAATAGTCTTCCAGCTAGTCTTCATATTTCATCTCTGATGTCCTAACTGCCCTTCTATCCACTGGCCCTGTTCATCCTCTACCCTGCTAACAGATTAGTCTTCATAAATATTCTTTTGTAGAAATCATTTCCTCTTTCTCCTAACCTCTCCCAGATCTGAAATCTTTATTGACTCCCTACTGCTTTCAAGATAAAACCTACAGCCCCTTTATGTGGCATTCAGTGCACTCCACAATGCAGTTCTCATAGATGGGCCCAGCCTCATCTCCTATAATTTCTGACACATAACCAACTCCCTACTCAAATTTAATCTGTGTGTAATTGCTCAAGCTTTCAGATTATGTTCTTGCCTCTGTATTTTGCTCACATGGATCTTCCTCAGAATGCCTTCCTCTATCTACTCTCTAGGAAGATTCAAGTCTTACTCTTCCTTCAAGAACTAGTTCAAGTCCCATACTCTCTTATAGACCCTACCTGGTCCACTTGATCCCTCTCTGATCACTGCTTTCTGCAACAGATTTCAGCCACCTAGCATTTAGCATATATAATCTTCTGTACTTACTTGTCATGTACAATTCCAGTCTCTCTCATTGGTCTGTAATCTGCTTAAAAACAGGGACTGTATCTTGTATTCTTAGTATCTCCGTAGTTTAATGTAGCTCAGAAGAATTTTGTGATAATGGCAATAGGTCAGTCATGTGGTATATATAAGGGGAATATGTGGAAATAGAATGCTTTGGAATCCCTCATTTCACGTCATGTAGGGAGGGCCACCAAAATTGCTTAAATGAAAGATCAAGATGAAAGCTTTCTTGGGGATAAAATCAATCCCAGAGGTATGAGCCCAAATGCTTACAGGGGCCAGGGAGAGCACATAATTAGGCTGGAGATAAGCTAATATTCATTTGGCTTACTGTGTATTGGGAATTATTCTAAGTTCTTTATAAGTTTTAACTCATTTAATTCTCACTACAACCCTACTTTTACTATCTCCATTTTAGAGATGAGAAAACCAAAGCTCAGAAGGGTTAAATCATTTTCCCAAGGTCACATGGCTAGTAAGTGATAGATATTGGATTTCAACTCATGTACTCGAACTTCTAGAGTCACTATTCCTAATGATTGCATGGTGATGATTTTTCAAAAGGGAATGGTGTGTCCGATGGTGAACTAGAGAGCATATGATGTATCTAAGGACATTCATATTTATTTAAAGGAAAATTGTGAGCCAAAATAAACATGTTTTGGGGTTAGGTCAGCTAGAGTACTAAGAGTTTGCAATCCCTGGCTTGAGTCCAACAATGACAGGAAAAAGTGTATTCTTCTCTGTTGTTAGTAATACCACATAAACTTCAGGGCAGCAGGAAGCATTCCTGATTATGTCCTCTTTACCTTAACATCAGTTACATGCCCATTAGGGGATTTTTCAAAGAAAGAGAAATATTCAGTGTTCATTGTCATCACTTTATATGTTTAGTTTGCAGATTCACCATGCAAGAGATTTATGAACCTTTCAAAGGAACTAATGGCTCCCATAGCACTTTGTTTATACCTTTACCAAGGTATTCATCAAATGTCACTCTCCTATTTGAAATGAAGATTTCCACTTTTTTAATGTAAAATATTTCCTCTCTAAACACTTACTTATGGATTTTAACAGCTTCTAACAAATTTAATGTATGTTGATCTAAAATGTATTTAGCAAGTCACTATTAGCTTCTTAACTTGTGCACTCTGTTTTCAGTGCAGGACAGACTCCTTTATAGTGCCTCTAGATGTAAATGCAGACTTCTACCAGTCCAGAACTTTAAAAAGTAACATATATAAACCTGCATCTTTGAAAATGTTGATAGCTTTATTTTAATGTTTGCTTTGTTTGGATTCAAATGAATAAATGCAAATATTCAGTAGATTTGGAAGCTTCTAGAAAGTTTAAAGAAATACAGCAAATAGAAAATTCTACAGTCACAAACTCAAATGTACAAGAATGTAATGTTATTTATTTCTCTACAACTCAAATTCACCTAGCTTTTAATCTGCATTTCAACTTTCCAAAGCAAACTTAGTCATACAACATAAGATACCTCTTAAGCATTTCTGGTTTTAAACTCAGTCCCTTATAATTCTCCCTGCTCAACTCTTCTTCCCTTTTTCTGGGTGTTCTAACTTCCTTTGGGTCTAAGTGGCAACCTTCTATTCTTATTGACTTCCAATGAGGTGTTTGTAGTTTGTATAGACTGGTCTTGGGTATCATCTTGTGTGCATTCAATGCTAACGTGCTGACTTGTGTAACACCCTTGGTATGGGCAATGTCTAGTGATAGGTTGAAGGTGTGTAGCAGGGTAGGAAACCTTGTAGTAATTTCAGACCAACCAACCCTGTTTTCAGTTCATATAGATGAGCAGAATTGCTGAAACTCAGTGAAATTTACTGCCGTCAGACTCTGGCTATCCAATCTTTATCTTCTACTACTCAGTTCCCTTTCCCTGTGCTATGACGACACCCTGGCAGACATACCATTTCTCAATTCTTAGCCACTTTCCTTGCTCCATTTGGACACCTGGAAAGTCAAGGGAGATTCTGGGGGTAGTGCTGATATATCAATTCCTCTCTGCTTAAACATGCTACACTACCATCTCTACTCCAACACAGACATTCCATGGTCACCTGAGGCAATCTTAGAATTAGCCTCCTCCAAAAGATGCAGTTGAGAAGTGAGGCATATTTAGAATTCTTAGATATATCTGAAATTTTTGCAATTCTCATCCTCATATCAATGGGTTTTGATGTGGGGAGAGGATCAGGGAGTATGGCCACACACTAGCATCTGTAGTCTTGCTGGAATCTCTCAATCCTCTCCATATTTCTTTCCCAGTATAAAAAGGATTCTCATTTTCTCTTTTTGTGGCTGGAAAATTGCTCTTATATCTTTAAGAATTCTTCCCTACTAGATAGATCATGATATAAATCCTGGGTCCACCAGTCTTTGCTCTTGATATACAAAGGAAAGTTTTTAGAATTCCAAAATACTCCTTATATCCCTCAAATGCCTCACTCTAACAAAGTAAAGTTTGTTTTGCCTTCACACTCTTCTCTTAGCTAAGAATTTTACAATATTATTCTGAAATGCCAATGTAAAAAAAATTGACTATTTGTTATGCTAGGTTATTTTTTGTCCTCTCTTCCCCAGGGTAACAAGCTTCAGTGCTAGGGTCTAATTTTAATTGTGGAATGTACTACAGGACAAAAAGGCATTACAAAGATGGATAAAAAATGCATTAGTTAATATTTTAAAAGAATAATTGTGCTGTATAAGTAAATAAAAATCACCTGTAATTCCAAATCCTAGGAAAACATTGATAATATTTTAAGGCATCTCCATTTTTTTCCTTTTTCTATGTATATATATATGCATAGAAAATTTTGAAATATACATTTATGTGTACGTATATTGTAGGGTAGGCTTCTTATTTATTTATTTATTTGGCCCATATGATATATCTTTAGATATTCTCTGGAGAGGAAGAGATGAAGGACAAATTTTCTGGCTGAGTTATTGCCTCTTTGGCACATCTCCCCCAAGCCCCACAGACCATTACTTGCCCTCATGTGGTAGCAGCAGTGATTCTTCCCCTCCTTATACCAGTTATTATCTTGGGAACCCTCACAAGTAAACATCACTGAAAGGCATTCAAGCTGCTCTTTGCTCAAGTCCTCTGTTGATTAAACCGTACAGAGTGGTGGGGATACAGAGTGCGTGTAAAATTGGTTTGAGAACCCCTGATTTTTCTCTCTTGTCCTGTCTATTTACTGAGGGTGTGTTGACTACACTTTCATGTTGTCCCATGAGAAGTTTTCTCTAGCTGTGTGAAGGAGGATGCCTTCTCTTTCTTTTCCTCATGCTACTCTTTTCAGTCTGTTTGTGCTTTTAACTTATTTCCTTCTTCCTGAAGTTCCTACTTCCTGTGTTTTTTTCTGTGCCTATTATCCCTTAATCAGATATTTGCAAGTCCTAGGTCAATATCAATTCATTCTCTCTCACTCTCTGGCTCTTTCTCCCTGCGTACTGTTGGTCTCCAGTATCAGTTGTCAGTTAAAACTGCTCTTTCTTTCTGGTAGAAGAAGAGTAGGGAGCTCTGAGTCCTATAATTGGAAGTGGGGATGGAGGCGGAAGAATGTCAGGGTGATCCTCCATTCTGGGTTGCAGTCTCCTATTTGATATTTTTAAATTCTTGGAGAAAACAAAATAAACAAAACAAAGAAGCACATCTCAGCCAGGGAGAATTTCTTTCTTGCCAAAATTCTTCATTGGATCTTCATAGGAGATTAATTGCTTCCTTGCCAACATAACCATGACCTTATTACAATAAAAACCATTTGTCCTTTTCTCAACTTAGATTACATTGCAAAGCCTTTTTCCATTAGCTTGACACCAAATGGCATCATTGAGCTATCCCTTTTTTCCTTAAAATCATATAGGAAGTATTTTCTTGTATTATTATTTTTAAAAATATATTTTTAAGATCAGCATATTACTCTATCATGTTTGTATACCACAATATATTTAATTATTCCTCAATGTTTAATATTTAGATTATGTCTATGTTTAAGTATTACAAAATTTATGTTTGTACCCCCATAATATCCTGAATAAATGAAAAAAAGTATTATACAATTTTTAACAATTATCTGGTATATCAAGTTTTGTGCATGTCTAATAATTTACCTTAGATGATGTCCTTAGAAGTAGAATTTGGGGCCAAAAGATAAAACTGATTTTTTTTATTAAAACATTTTAAATTTAAAAAGGAATTATAATTTTAAATTATAAAAGCAATACAAACCAGGTACAAAAAAAGAAGTTGTGTGTAAAATAGAAACTATAAGTTACTTCTGTCATCTCCTTAGAGATCATAATTTTTATCAGATTAATGTCTATTTTTAGTATGAAAAATTTTAATGCTCTTTTTAATATTGCTATCCACAGTTGCTATCCACAAAAGTCAACCATATTAAAATCCCACCAGCAGTTGATAAAAGTGATGATCTCACTGCATACTCATCAACCTTATGATATTCTTGTTTATTAATATTGTTCAAAATTTGATGAACAAATAGATTTTGAAAGTAATTTTTTATATTAACAATACCCACTATGTTTATACTTATCATTTATATATGCATATTACAAAAAATTTCCCCAGCTTGTAATTAAAATTTTTGATGTGCTTTTATTATATAGTTTTGATATTTTATGTAGTCGCATTTATCAGCCTTTACTTTTGTGATTTACTTTTTGCTTTTATATACAAAAGGCCTTCCCTTCTTCCATGAGCAGAAAAATATTCACCTATACTTTCTCACAATTATTTAAAGTTTCAAATTTTAATAAAATTTTAAGTAAATATTTCAAACATAAGAAAAGCATATAAATTTAATATACTAAATACCTATGAACCAACCACTCATTAAACAGATGCTAATATTGTTATTTCTTATTTTATTTTACATTCTTTTTAATTATTAATTATTATGGGTATATAACAGTTATATATCTTTGTAGGATACATGTGATGTTTTGATACAAGCATATAATTTGAATTAATCAAATCAGGGTAATTGAGGTATCCAACACCTCAGGCATTTATTTTTTTGTGTTAAGAACATACCAATTCTACTCTTTTAGTTATTTTAAAGAATACCCTAACTTATTGTTGATTATAGTTACTTTGTTATGTTATCAAATATTGTTCATTGTAACTATCTAACTATATTTTTGCACCCATTCACCATCCACACTTTATCCAAGTTACCCTGCTACCCTTCCCAGCCTCTGCTAACCACCATTCTACTCTCTGTCTCTGTGGGAACAATTGTTTTTAATATTTAGCTCCCACATACGACTGAGAACATGTGAGATTTGTCTTTCTGTGCTTCGCTTATTTCACTTAACATAATTTTCTCCAGTTCCATCCACGTAGTTGCAAATGGCAGGATTTCATTCATTTTTGTGGCTATATAATATTCCATTGTGTATCTGCACCACAATTTTTTTAATCCATTCATCTGTTGATGGACACTTAGGTTGATTCCAAATCTTGGCTATTGTGAATAGTGCTGTAATAAACATAGGAGTGCAGGTATCTTTTTGATATACTGATTTCCCCTTCTTTGGATATATACCCCACAATGGGATTTTTTCTTACAATGATATAGTATGCATTTTCCCCTGGTGAGAATAGGAGTGATGGGATTGCTGGGTCACATTATACTTCTATTTTTAGTTTTTTGAGGAACCTCCATACTGTTTTCCATAGTGATTGCACTAATTTACATTCCCTCTAACAGGGTATGATCATTCCCCTTTCTCCACATCCTCACCAGCATTCTTTATTGCCTATCTTTTTGATAATAGCCATTTTAACTGGGATGAGATGATGTCCCATTGTAGTTTCAATTTGCATTTCTTTGATGACTAATGATGTTGATCATTGTTTCATACACCTATTTACCATTTGCATGTCTTCTGTTGAGAAATTTCTATTTAGATCCTTTGCCCATTTTTTAATTGGATTATTTGATTTTTCCCTATTGAGTTGTTAGAGCTCCTTATATTGTCTAGTTATTAGTCCCTTATCAGATGATAGTTTGCAAATATTTCCTCAAATTCCATGGGTTGTCTCTTCCCTTAGTTCATTGTTTCCTTTGCAGAAGGCTTTTTAGGTTGATATGATCTCATTTGTCCAATTTTGCTTTGGTTGCCTGTGCTTTGGGGGTATTACTCAAGAAGTATTTGCCCAGACCAATGTCCTAGAGCATTTCACCAATGTTTGCTTTTAGTAATTTCATAGTTTTGGTTCTTAGATTTAAGACTTTAATCCATGTGATTTTATTTTTGTATATGGAGAAAGATAACAGGAACTTCTACATACAGATATACAATTTTCCTAGCAGTGTTTATTGAAGAGACTGTCCTTTACCCAATGTATGTTCTTTGGAAACTATGACAAGAATAAGTTCACTATAGATGTGTGCATTTATTTCTGGATTATCTATTCTGTTCCACTGGTCTATGTATCTGTTTTTATGCTAGTATCGTGCTGTCTTGGTTACTACAGCTGTGCAGTATAATTTGAAGTCAGGTAATGTGATTCCTCCTATTTTATTCTATTTGCTCAGGATGGCTTTGGCTATTCTGGGTCTTTTGTGGTTCCATATAATTTTTAGCATTATTTTTTCTATTTATGTGAAGAATGTCATTGGTATTTTGATAAGGATTGCATTGAATCTGTAGATTGTTTTGGGTAATATAGACATTTTAACATTGATTCTTTCAATCTACAAGCATGAGATATATTTCCATGTTTTTGTGACTGCTTCAATTTCTTTCATCACTGTTTTATAGTTTCCATTATAGAAATCTTTCATTTCTTTTATTAAATTTATTCCTGGGTATTTTATTTTATCTGTAGCTATTGTAAATAGGATTACTTTCTTGGTTTCTTATTCAGATTGTTTACTGTTGGCATATAGAAATACTATTGATTATATTGTATATTGATTTTGTATCCTGAAATTTTACTGAATTTGTTTATCAGTACTGATAGTTTTTTATAGGGGAGTCTTTAGGCTTCTCTAGACATAAGATTATATGTGCAAATAAGCATAATTTGACTTCTTCCTTTTCAATTTGGATGCCTTTTCTTTCTTTCTCTTGTCTGATTACTCTAGCTAGAATTTCCAATACTATGTTGAATAACAGTGATAAAAGTGGACATCCTAGTCTTGTTCCAGATCTTAAAACAAAGGATTTCAGTTTTCCCTATTCAATATGATACCTGCTGTTGGTCTGTCACATATGGCATTTATCATGTTGAGGTAAGTTCTTCCTATACCTAGTTTTTTTTAAAGACAACACAGAGAAGGAATTCAGAAGTCAGAGAAATTTAATAAAGAGATTTAAATAATAAAAAATCAAGCAGAAATTTTGGAACTGAAGAATTTAATTAACAAACTTAGCAATGTATCAGAGTCTCTCACCAGCAGAATTGACCATGCAGAAGAAAGAATTAGTGAGCTTGAAACAGGCTATTTGGAAATATACATTCATAAGATACAAAAGGAAAAAAAGAATAAAAAAGAATGAAGCATACCTACTATATCTAGAAAAATAGCCTAAAAAACACAAATATAATAATGATTGGCATTAAAGAGGAGATAGAGAAAGAGATTGGGGCTAGACAGTTTATTCAAAGAAATAATAATGGGTAATTTTCTAAACCTAGAGAAAGATATCAATATTCAGGTACAAGAAGGTCATAGAACACTAAGCAGATTTAACGCAAACAAGACAACCTCAAGGCATTTAGTAATCAAGCTCCCAAAGGTCATGGATAAAGAAAAGGTCCTAAGTGAAGTAGGAAAAAAGAAAAAAAAAATAACATAAAAAGGAGCCCAATAGGTCTGGCAGTAGACTTCTCAGTGGAAACCTTACAGGCCAGGAGAGAGTGGCATGGCATCTTCAAATGCTGAAGGAATAAAAGCTTAACCATAGAATATGGTTTTATAAAAATATCTTTCAAACATGAAGGAGAAATAAAGACTCTCCCAGACAAACAAAAACTGAGGGATTTCATCAAAATCAGACCTCTCCTACAAGAAATGCTAAAATTAGTCATTCAATCTGAAAGAAAAGGATGTTAATGAACAATAAGAAATCATCTGAAGGTATACAATTAACTGATAACAGCGAGGGAACAAATACAGAATACTCTATTGCTGTAATTGCAGTGCATAAACCAATTATATCTTGAGTAGGAAGCCTAAAAGACAAACCTGTCAAAAATAACTACAAAAACTTTTTGAAAGATAGATAGCATAAAAATATATGGATAGAATGAACAAAAAGTTAAAAATCAGTGGGGAGCTTGGAGTTAAAGCATAGAATTTCTGTTAGATTTCTCTTTGCTTGTTTGTTTGTTTGTAAGGAGAGTTGTCATATGCTTAAAGTAACTGGTTATAAAATGTTTTTTTGCAAGCCTCATGGCAACCTCAACTCAAAAAACCTACAACAGATACACAAAATATAAAAAGCAAGAAATTAAAACTACCAGAGAAAATAACTTTTAATAAAGGAAGATAGGAAGAGGAAGGAAGAAAGAGAGGATAACAAAACAACTAGAAATCAAATAATAACATGGCAATAGTAAGTCCTAACCTGTCAATAATAACATTGAATGTCAACAGACTAAACTCTCCAGTCAAAATACATAGAGTGACTGAATGGATAAAGAAATAAGAGCCAACCATATGTTATCTGCAAGAGACACACATTCACATATAAACACACACACACTGAAAATAAAGGTATGGAAAAAGATATTCTATCCAAAAGGAAACCAAAAAAGAGCAGGAGTAGCTATACTATCAGAAAAATTAGATTTCAATACAGTGTAAATAGAGACAAAGAATGTCATTATATAATGACAAAGGGGTCAATTCAGCAAGAGGACATAACAATTATAAATATATATGCACCCAGAATTGGAATACCCAAATATATATATATATAAAATAAATGTATATATATAATCAGAGCTAAAAAGATAGATCCCAATACAATAATTATTGGAGACCTCAACACTCCACTCTCAGCATTGGACAGATCATCCAGACAGAAAATCAACAAAGAAATATTGGACTTAGCCTGTACTATAGACCAAATGGACCTAATAGATATTTTCAGAACATTTCATCCAACAGCTGCAGAATACACGTTCTTCTTAGCTCATGGATCATTCTCGAGCATAGACCATATATTAGGCCACAAAACAAGTCTTAAAAACTTCAAAAAAATTGCAATAATGACAAGTATTTTCTATGACCACAATGGAATAACATTAGAAAATAATAACAAGAGGAGCATTGGAAAATCTACAAACACATGGAAATTAAACAATATGCTCCTGAATGACAAGTGAGTAAATGAAGAGATTAGAAGAAAATAAAAAAAAATTCTTGAAACAAATGGAAAGGAAAACACAACATATCAAAACCTATGGGATATAGCAAAAGCAGTAATAAAAAGGAAGTTTATAGCAATAAGTACTTACCTCAAAAAAGTAGAAAAGCTTCAAATAAACAACCTAACAATGTATCTCAAAGAACTAGAAAAACAAGAGCAAACCAAACCCCAAGTTGTAGAATAACAGAAATACTAATAATAAAGATTAGCACAGAAACAAATGAAATTGAAGCAAAACAAACAAACAAACAAAAAAACCCCAAGCAAAATACAAAGGATCAAGGAAGCCAAAAGTTGATTTTTTGACAAGATAAACAAAATTGACACACCTTTATCCAGGCTAACTAAGAAAGTAAGAAGACCCAAATAAGTAAAATCAGAGATGAAAAAGTTTCTACAACTTATACTGCAGAAATCCAAAGGGTCATGCAGACTACTATGAGCAACTATATGCCAATAAATTGGAAAACTGAGAAAAATGGATAAATTCTTACACACATTCAACCCATCAAGATTGAACCAGGAAGAAATCCAAAACCTGAATAAACTAATGACAAGTAGTGAGATGGAAGCAATAATAAAATGTTTCCCATCAAAGAAAAGCCCAGGACCCGATGGCTTCCCTGCTGAATTCTACCAAGCATTCCAGGAAGAATTAATACCAACCCTATTTAAACTATTCCAAAAAATCAAGGAGGTAGGAATATTCTCAAACTTGTTCTGAGGCCTGTATCACCCTGATATCAAAGCCAGACAAAGACACAATAACAACAACAACAAAAAATTTGCAAGATTTTTTTGTAAACAATTACAACTATAACTAAAGTTTCACCTTTGCCCTCCCTTCTTCTGATGAAATTTGTGTAATTGACCTCCATCTTTTTATATTTACTACATATATTTATAACCATGAGCACTGTGAAGTATTGTTTTGCATGCTTTAAAATTTTATCTAAATACAATCCTTTTCCAACTGACTTTTGTCACTCAACATTATATTTTTAAGATTTATCCTAATAGGTGCCTATATTTCTAATGTATACATTTTTACCACTTTATTACATATGATTGTATAAATTTAGAGTTCTTTTTGTGAATTACCTGTTCTTATCACTTATACATCTTTGTGTTTTTTGCCTTTGTAAAATTATGAATTTTGGAATACTCAATATGTTCTTGATCAAAATACTTTGAGTGTTATATTTGTAGCAAATATTTGTTATAAATCTGTCATTTGTCATTTAAGTTGATGGTATTTTATGACATATTCAAGTTTTAATTTTTAATGTAGACATATTTATCAACTGTTCCCTTTATGGTTTGTATTATTTTATATTTTGTTTAAAAATAGTACCCTAATGCAATGACATAAAAATATTATCCATGCTCTAAAGATTTTCAAATTTGGATTATAAACTTTAGGTATTTGATTCACATGAAATTATTTTTGTGTATGGTGTGAGGTAGTATTTTTTTCCAAATAAATAGCAAATGGTCACAGCACCATTTATTGAATAGTGCATCCTGCCCACTCTTAGTATTAGTAGTAATGTTACCTCTGCCATGTATCAAGTTGCCATATAAATATTAGTCTTTTCCAAGGCTTTCTATTCTGTCCCTTTGTTTTATTTGTTTATGCCTGGTTCAACAACCACTTTGTTAATTACTATAGCTTTATAATGAATCTTGATTTCTGGTAGGGCAAGTTCTCCTTTATTATTATTCCTTGACATTTTCTTGATTATTTTTAGGTCTTTGTTGTTTCCAAATCAATTTCAGGGTCTGCTGGTCCATTTCCATGAAATATCCTTCAGAATTTTCGTTGGAATTCCCTTGACTTTATTGATAAACTCTGGAACAACTGTGAACTGTAAAACATTTTCTCTATGTTAACAAGCATGGTACAACTATTTTATGGCATTATCATCTGTGAATGATAGCAATTGTGGTTCTTCGTGTTTAATCCATAGACCTTTAATTTATTTTATGTCTTTTTGTACCAATTAGGACCTTTACAATATGCTAAATGCTATTTGTCATTCTTGCCATTTTTCTGACTTTAAAAGGAATACTTCATTTTGAATACCTTACCAGTAAATAACATATCTGCTGTTGGTTTGAGGCTGTCAGGTTAAGGAAGATCCCACATATTTTCAGTTTGTTAAAATTGTTTCATTCATAGTGGGTTTTGGATTTTCTAGAAATTCTCTATCCACATTATCATTTGATACTTCCTCTTTAATCTGTTAAAATTATTATATATAGCAATAGCTTTTCTAATGTTATATAACCTACCTTTGCATTCCTGGGTTACGCCACACACTGTCATCATGTCATCATGTGTTTTTAATGCATGTTTGATTTGGTTTTCTAATAGTCTATTTAAAATTTTTACATCTATATTATAAATGAGATTGACCTATGCTTTTTTTTCTTGTACTATCCAAGTATAGATTTTGTGTCAAGTTTATATCTGCCTCAGAAAGTTACTTGGGGAGCTTGACCTAATTTCTTTTTTATTCCCTAGTTCAGTGATTCCCTGAACTAGGGAATTCAGATTATAAATCAGAATGTGTAGAGGTGGAACCAGGCATCACTATTTCAAAATGCTCCCTATCTTAGTCAGTCCAGGCTGCTATAACAAAGTACTGTAGACTGAGTGGCTTATAAACATAGACATTTATTTCTTACAGTTCTGAAGACTAGAAGTCCAAGATCAGGGTGCCAGCAGGGTTGGGTTCTGGTGAGGGGCCATATTCCTAGTTGTACACTGCAGACTTCTGGTTGTATACTTATATGCTGAAAAGAGGATAGAAAGCTCACCGGAGTACCTTTGATAAGGGTACAATTCCATTCATGAGGGTGGCTGATGGCCTAAACACCTCCCAAAGGCCCCACCTCCTAATATGATTACATTGGGGGTTAGGATTTCAACATATGAATTTTGAGGGAGCACAGATATCTAGTCCATTGCACTTCCCATGCAATTATAATGTGAAACCAGATTTGAGAATCACTGTTCTAGAACAATTTGTATGTGTAGAGTTTATCTGGTCTTTGAAGATATAAGAAAGAAAATATTTGTTTTGTGAAGTTTAGGTAGAAATTGTCAGTGAAATTGTCTAGTCCTGGTGATTTTATGTGTTAATTTAAAAACTTTTATTCAATTCCTTATTGGTTATATAGATGCTTTCAAGATGTTTTAAAAATTACTTCTTGTTAGTTTTGTTACTTTTTTCCAGAAAATTCATTTTTTATGTTTTAAATTTGTTGTCATCAAGTTAGGTTTTGAGCCTATAAATTTTTGGTCTCCAGTGTACCTCTAGTTATATCTTTTCATTCCTTGTATTGTTAACATGGATTTTCTTTTCTTTTTTTCCCCCGGTGATCATAATTAATATGTGGTTTCCATATTTTATTATACTACTCTTGCCAAAGGACCAACCTTTGATTTGTTGATCCTCTGTATTATTTCTTCATTTTCTATTTAACTAGTTTTATCTCCATTTTATTATTGTAGCCTTTCCAACTTCCTTATATTTACTCTTCTTTTTTATAACTTCTTGAGATTTTAAATACTTATTCTTTTCTAATGCCTGCTTATCAAGCTATACATTTATTGATTACATACTTCTTTAGCTGGATCCTCTAAGTTATGATTCATGGTACTTTTATTGTTTTTCAGTTTTAAACCTTTTCAAATTTCCATTATGATGTCTTCTTTCATTCATTTATTTCTCTATATACAAAAATAGTTTTGTGTATAAAAATTTTATATTAATAAAATTTTATAAATATATTTATATATAATTTTATATATTTATATATAGTTTTTAAATTTATATATATATAGATTTATTTTCAAATAATAGATGGGAGTTACTCTCTTTTTTATTGTTTCTATTTGTATTGCATTGTGGTCATAGAACTAGTTCTGTATATCTGTTTCTTGTATTTTTTGAAAGAAGTTTCACCATAGTTATGGTCACTGTTTGCATATTACCTACATAAGCTTGAAAGAACTTTATGTTTTCTGATTGCTTTGTGTGGAATGTAATTATACATATGATAAACCTGCAGCCAAGATCATACTGAGTGGGGAAAAGTTGAAAGCATTCCCCCAAGAAACTAGAAGAAGACAAGGGTGCCTACTGTCACCACTTTTACTCAATATAGTACTGGAAGTCCTAGCCAGAGCAATCAGGCAGGAGAAAAAAAAGAACAGGCATCCAAATTGGAATTGAGGAATCTAAATTATCCTTGTTTGTCAATGACAGGATCTTGTATCTAGAAAACCCTAATGACTCTCCTAAAAGACTCCTAGAATTGATGAATAAATTTAGTAAAGTCTCAGGTTACAAAATCCCAATGTTCACAAACAAGTAGCATTTTATATATTAATAACAGTCAGCCTTAGAGTCATATCAAGAATGTAATACCATTTATAATAACTTCAAAGAAAATAATATACCTAAGAATAAAATTAAAGAGGTGAACAATCTCTACAAGGAGAACTACAAAATACTGATGAAAGAAATCACAAATGACACAAACAAATGGATAAACATCCCATGCTCATGGATTGGAAGAATCAATATTGTTCAAATGTTCATACTGCCCAAAGTGGTTTACAGATTTAATATAATTGCCATCAAAATACCAACATCATTTTTTAAAGATCTAGAAGAAGTAATCCTAAACTACATATGGAACTGAAAAAGAGCCCTAATAATCAAATCAATCTTAAGTAAAAAGGACAAATCTGGAGGGATCACACTATCTGACTTCAAATTATCCTAGAAGGCTGTGCAACTAAAACACCATGGTGCTGGTATAAAGATAGATGCATATACCAATGTAACAGAAGAGAGAACCCAGAAATAAAGCCATATAGCTATGAACAACTGATTTTTGACAAAGCAGACAAAAACATACACTGGGGAAAGGACACCCTATTCAATAAATGGTGCTGGGAAAATTGGATGGCCACATGTTGAAGAATGAAACAGGATCCCTGTCATTCTTCATAAACAAAAATTGACTCAAGATGGATTAAAGATCTAAATGTAGGATCTGAAACCATAAAAATTCTAGAAGAAAACATAGGAAAGTTACTTCTAGACATAGGACTAGGCAAAGGATTTATGACTTAAGTCCCCAAGGGCAAATATAGCAATAACAAATATAAATATTAATAAATGGTACTTAAATATTTTCTGCACAGCAAAGTAAATAATCAACAGATTAAATAGACAACCTACAGAATGAGAGTAAATATTCACAAACTATACATTCAACATAGGGCTCATTTCCAGAATCTATAGAGAACTCAAAGAAATCAACAAAATAAAAGCAAATAACCCCATTTAAAGTGGGCAAAAGGCCGAGCTTGGTGGCTCATGCCTGTAATCCTAGCACTCTGGGAGGCTGAGGCGGGTGGACCCTATGAGCTCAGAGTTCGAGACCAGCCTGAGCAACAGTGAGACCCCGTCTCTACTAAAAACAGAAAGAAATTAATTGGACAGCTAAAAATATATAGAAAAAAAATTAGCCGGACATGGTGGCGCTTGTCTGTAATCCCAGCTACTCGGGAGACTGAGGCAGGAGGATTGCTTGAGCCCAGGAGTTTGAGGTTGCTATGAGCTAGGCTGATGCCACAACACTCTATCCCGGGCAACACCTGCACCCAAATGTTTATGGCAGCACAATTCACTATTGCAAGGTCTTGGAAACAACTCAAGTGCCCGCCAATTCAGGAACGGATAATTAAAATGTGGTATATGCTCACAATGGAATATTACTCAATTCTAAGAAATGACAGTGAATTAGCACCATTTATGCTATCCTGTATTAAGCTTAAACCTGTTATCCAAAGTGAGGCAACACAAGATGAGGAAAATGGGATCCACATCTACTCACCACCTAATTGGTTCTGACTGATTAAAACTATGGTGCTCAAATGGTGGTAGTACTCACCAGGGAGTGGGGGGGGGAGACCCACATCCTTGGGATATGGAAAGCATTGTGGGAGGGAAGGGAATACCTCTAACCCTTCTTAGGGAGAGGCAAAGAAATACAACGTAACCAAAATGTCAAAAAAAACAACAAAACTTTTATCGGGTGGTGGGCAGGTGGGGGGAAGGGGAAGAGTGTATACTTACATAATGGGTGTGATGTGCAAGGAGTTAGACACGCTTGAAGCTCTAGCACAGCGGGGAGGGGGAGGGTTGGCAGGGGCAATATATGTAACCCTAACAATATCTGTACCCCCATAATATAATGAAATAAAAGAAAAAAAATAAAAATAAATAAATAAAGTTGGCAAAAGACATGAACAGCGTTTTTTCAAAAGAAGATATACAAATGGCAAACAGACATGGAAAAATTCTCAACATCACTAATCATTAGGAAAATGCAAATTAAAACCACAACTAAATACCACCTTATCCCTATCAGAATGGCCATTATGAAAAAATAAAAAAAACAACAGATGTTGGTATGGATGCAGTGAAAAAGGAATGCTTATACACTGTTGGTGGGACTGTAAATTAGTGCAAACTCTATGGAAAACAGTACAGAGATTCCTCAAAGAACTAAAAGTAGACCTACCATTCAATCCAGTAATCCCACTACTAGGTAACTACCCAAATATCTATATCAAAATGACACCTGCACTCAAATCTTTATTGCAGCACAATTCACAATTAGAAATATATGGAATCCACCTAAGTGCCTATCAATTTATGAATAGAGGAAAGAAACTGTTTCTTTCATATATATATGTGTGTGTGTGTGTGTGTATATATATATATACATCACATGTTCTCACTAATAAATGATTGGTACACATGATCATAAAGTGGTGTAAAGGACACTGGAAACTAAAAAGGGGGAGTGTGGTTGGGGTATGAGGAATAAAAATCTACCTATTTGGTACAATGTACACTATTCTATTGACAAGCACACTAAATGCACTGATTTAAGCATTATACAATTTATCCATGTAACCAGAACATTTATTTGTACTCCCTAATATTTGGAAATAAAAATTATAAAAAAATTGTTTTGTTGTCAGATAATTAACTTCTTCTTGTTAGGTCATCATATGTGAATATGGTATTTGAGGTACTTCAGTAAGGTCACATATGTTTTTTATATATATTCTGCATTCTTATTACTAAACATTTTGGTTACTATTTTCTAGATTAAAAATAAACAAATGAAAAAAATTGATAAAATAAAAAATAAACAATGTAAGACATTGACATGGAAAAGCATAGTAATACAAAAATGTGTGCAATGAGAAGTATATCTTCCTCATGTGCCATGTTTCTCTAGTATTCTAGTATCATTTGGTATGCATTTGTCTACAAATAACAAAATATCTAATTAATGATGGCTAAATACATAAGTGTTTGCTCATTCTATGCAGTAAGAACTCTAGGAGTAGGAAATCTAGAGTTGGTATGACTCAAAGAAGTCGCAAGGGACACAGGCTTTTTTCATCCTTCTACTGTATTGTCCTTAGCACGTAGACTTTAATTTTTATGTTTGCCATCTTATGGTATTAAACTTCCAGTCTGAAGTTCATGTTCAAAGAAGAAACAAAAGAAAAGGGCATGACAACTGCCATGGTCTAAATGTTTATGTTTTCCTCAAATCCATATGTTGAAATACTAACACCCAAGGTGATGGTATTAGGAGGTAGGGACTTTTGGAGGTGATTAGGTCATAAGGGCAGAACACTCATAAATGTTAATTGTGCCCTTAGAAAAGAGGCCCCCAAAAGACCATTATCCCTTTCACTATGTGAGGCTACAGTGAAAAGATGACCATCTATGAACTAGAAAATGAGCCATCACCAGACACTGAGTCTGCCTTGATCTTGAACTTCCCAGCCTCCAGAACTGTGAGAAATAAATTTCTGTCATTTATAAGTTACCCAGTTTATGGCATTTTGTCATAGAAGCCCAAATAGACTAAGACCACAGCCAACCAAGTCTCTATCCTTTAAAAAAGCTTTCTTGGAGGTGCCATCTAGAAAGTTGTAATTATACCTAATTGGCTAGAACTTAGTCACATGTCCATCCAGGACTGAAGGAAAGTTTGAGAAACTGAATACTTTTAGCTGGACATGTTACTTCCCCATATAAAAGCTAAGTTTTGCTAGTAAGGAAGAAGTAGAAAATAGGTATTTATAGGCAACTCATAAGGAGTGCCTGCCTCCTCCCATAATCTGCCATTGTTAACTTTTTCTGTTTTTTTATTCACTAATATTTCTGTATGTATATAACTATGTGTTGTGTGTTCTATTATTTCAATCATTGTTTAACTTTAGCTCTATATTTAAGTGAATTTAATGCTCGCTATCACTCCTTTCACATTTTTTTCATTCTTTTCATTTTTTGGCTTCATTTTGACCTCAAGTTCTTTTTATCTCAGAATTGTTAAGGTGTACTCTATTTCCTGAGTTCTTCCATGTTGAAAATGGTTCTCAGTTATCTTTATGTTTAAAGGATAGCTTGAATGGGCATAGTATTCTTGGATCATACTCTTTCCCTGAGGATTTTCTAAATATATTTCTACTGTATTTTAGCAGAAAGATTGAGACCAGCCTGATTTCTTATTTTTATTTATGAATAATTACTTTTCATGATGTCAATAAGATTCCTTCTTTGATTTTGAAGTTAGCAAATTTTAAAAAGATTTGTCTCATTAATATCTGTACATCATTTTTTCTGGAAATATTGTGGGTTCACTCAGTCTGTACACTCAGGTATTCTTTTTTATAATGAAATTATCAAATCAACTGGACTTCATGAATCCAATAATCAATTTTATTTTTCTTTCGCCACTACCTTCAAACATGCTTCATTGGATGTTTCTTTCTTGCCCCTGAGTGACATACTGGCAAAATCTCATAGCCTTTTGGTCATTTTCAGTCATTAATAAAAGTCCAATTTTTAGGTATCAAGAAACCAATCTAATCTAAACAAAACTTCTTCCTTACATCTAGTTTTAAATTTATTCTCTTCTTCAGCTCAGGCTTTGGCCAGGCTTAGAAATTTACATTCAGGAAGGGGTTACTCTACTGCTTACAGATGGGGCAGATTGAATGAATGAAAGGGGTGTGTGTGTGTGTGTGTGTGTGTGTACATACACACACACATACACACATCTTTTTACTAAATGCCAGTTACACCCCCCCATCATGTGACAATCAAAAACATCCCCACACATTTAAAAATGTCCTCTGACAGTGGTTGTCTATCTGGATAGTTTTGTCTCCTAAAGGATTGTGATGGTTAATTTTAGGTGTCAGCTTGACTAGATTAAGTGATACCTAGATAGCTAGTAAAACATTTTTTCTGGGTGTGTCTGTGGGGGTATTGGTGTGTGAGTTCACAGACTGAGTGGGTAAGGTCCACCCTTGGTATGGGTAAACACCATCCTATTGGCTGGGGGCCAGATGGAACAAAAAGGCGAGGAAAGGTGAATTTGTTCTTTGTCTTCTAGATGTGAAACACCTTTCTTCTCTTGCCCCTGCACATCAGAACTCCAGGCTCTCTGTCCTTTGGACTCTGGGACTTCTACCAGCAGGCCCCTGGGTTCTAGGGCTTTGGCCTTGAACTAAAAATTACACCATCAGCTTCACTGGTTCTGAGGCTTTCAGACTTGGACTGAGCTATGCTACTGACTTTCTGGGTCTCCAGCCTTTTGTGGGACCTTTCAGCCTCCATAATCATGTAAGTCAATTCCCGTTCTCCCTTCTCATCTCTCCCTCTCCTCTCTCATTTTATATATGTATATATCTCCATCCTATTGATTTTTGTCTCTCTAGAGAACCTTGACTAATACAGGGACATTTGGCAATATTTAGAGACATTTTTGATGGTCACAACTAAGGAGGCCAGGGATTCTGCTAAACATTCTGTAGTTCACAGGACAGCCCTGACGATGAGGTCCAAAATATCAGTAATGCTGAGGTTGAGAAACCCAGCCCTAGGGGGTGGAAGATTATACCACACTCAGTTGAGAATCACTATAAGACTGACTAGCAATGAAGCCTGTATATTACAGGTTTTCTGTGTAATTATATTGCAGAGCTGACTGTCAATGACCTTTTAACCCCACCTCATCCATTGATGAATGACATGTCTGTGCATTCCTTCCTTCAGCCCTTATTCCTCTGCCATTCCACAGTTTTAAGACAGCTTAGGGACAAATCTTTAAGAGACTATTGATTTGGCTCCCAAGGATATGTATCCCCTTTTTATAGAAACTTTGGTAACAACCAAAGATCTACTGAGACTTCTATTCTACTCTTGATTTTCTCATTCAACTAGGTTAAATTTTCTCTGCATTGGACAGCCTTATTCATAGATTATAACATGAGATCATGTTTGTTTTTGAGTTTCATCAAGGATGTAGGGTTTTTTTCCTCCATTTTTCATTCTCCTCATTGCTTTAGCTGGTTTCAGAGAAGAGCACCAGACAGAGTCACATTTACTTTGACATCGGTAACCTGAAGTTATTTATACCTAATTGTTACATGATTTTCCTTGCTACTTGAAATAAATATATTCTATAGTCTACTTTCTAAGTGGTTATTTCTAGTAGAAAAATTTTACTTTATATATGTTTAATTTAAAACTAATTACCTTATTAAATCATCTTACGGGTTCTATTAATTTTCAGTGGAGTCTCCCTGTTTTTCTAGGTAGCAGTGAACAAATACTGAGAATTTTGTCACTTACTTTCCAATGATTAAAGCTCTTGTGTCTTTTGTTATGTCCTATTGAATGGGCCAAACCTTTTAGTGGTATACACTGTATTTAATAATTGATGTGATAAAGGACATTCTTTTCTTAACACTGAAAATCCTACTAATGTTTTATCACTATTCATTCACTCATTCATTACTTCAATAACTATTTTAAATTATCTGTTATGTACTGTGTATACAACAATGTACAAATTATAGTCCCTGCCCTCATGGAGTGAACAATCTCATGATGATATAGATGTTAAATAAGCAATCATAAAAACAAATTTATAGTCACAATTTATGAAGATATCTAAATCATAAGTCAGAAAAATCTACTCTCAATAAGAAACATGTAAGCTGAGTTCTGAAGAATAATTAGGCATGAGGAAGAAAGAGAAGGAACAATATGTGGCAAGGCCTTGAGATATTTTGAAGAATTGAAAGAAAGCCAGTGGGGCTGGATCTAAGTTGATAAGGAAGGGTGCTGGCCAGAGATAATATCAATGGTTGCTAATTAAGGGCCTTGTTAAGGTGTTGGTATTTTGTTTTAAGTTCACGATGAACAGGTGGATGGCGGTAGGATTTAGAGAGATGAGCAACACTAGGAAGTGGGCAGATTTCTTTTGGTAGAGTAGGGAGATTGAGTCTAGTCCTGGACATGTTGAGTTTGAGATACCTGTGAGAAATATACAGGCATACCTTGGAGATATTGTGGGTTCAATTCTAGACAAACACAATAAAGCAAATATCACAGTACAGTGAGCAATAAAGCAAGTCACATGAATTTTTTTATTTCAAGTGCATGTAAAAGTTATAGTTATACTATACTGGAGGCAATTAAGTGTGCAATAGCATTATGTATAAAAATGTATATACCTTGATTAAAAATAATTTATTGCTAAAAAATGGCAGGAATCATCTGAGCCTTCAGTGAGTCCTAATATTTTTGCTGGTAGAGAGTCTTGCCTCAATGTTGATGGCTGCTGACTGATCAGGGTGGTGATTGCTGAAGATTGGGTAGCTGTGGCAATGTCTTAAAATAAGATAGGAAAGAAGTTTGCTGCTAATTCTTCCCTTCATGAAAGATTTCTCTGTAGCATGTGATTCTGTTTCATAACATTTTACCCACAGTAGAACTTCTGTCAAAATTAGAGTCAATCTTCTCAAACCCTGCTGCTGCTTTATCGAATAAGTTTATGTAATATTTTAAATCTTTGGTATTATTTCAACAATTATCACAGCATCTTCATCAGGAGGAGATTCCATCTCAAAAAAAGAACGATTCTTTGCTCATTCATAAGAAACAAGTCCTCATCCATTCAAGTTTTATTATGATATTGCAGCAATACAGTCACATCTTCAGGTACCACTTCTTTTTTGTTAATTTCAGAGTATTATGGGGGTACATATGTTTTCATTACATGTCTTGCTTTTGTACAGTTTGAGTCAATGTTAAAACTTGCCTATCGCCCAGATAGTGTGCACTGTACCTGTTAGGTGTGAATTTACCCACCCCCCCACCCTCCCACATGCTTGATTTCCATTGAGTTTTACTTCCATATGTGCATATAAGTGTTGATCCATTAGTTTCATTTTAATAGTGAGTATATGTGGGGTTTTTTTCCATTCTTGTGATATTTGACTTAAAAGAATGGTCTCCAGTTCTAACCAGGTTGTTACAAAAGGTATTGGTTCACCATTTCTTTTAATGGCTGAATAGTACTCCGTGGTATATATATACCACATTTTATTAATTCGCTCATGTATAGATGGGCACTTGGGTTGATTCCACATCCTTGTGATTGTGAATTGTACTGAAATAAACATTCTAGTGTAAGTGTCTTTTTTATAAAATGACTTTTTTTTTCCTTTGGGAAAATGACCAATAGTGGGATTGCTGGATCAAGTGGTAGGTCTACTTTTGGTTCTTTGAGGTATATTCATACTTCTTTCCATAGAGGTTGTACTAGTTTGCAATCCTACCAACAGTGTATAAGTGTCCTTTCTGTCTGCATCCGTACCAGCATCTGTTGTTTTGGGACTTTTTGATAAAAGCCATTCTCACTGGAGTTAGGTGATATCTCATTTTGGTTTTGATTTGCATTTCCTGATGATTAGAGATATTGAGCATTTTTTCATATGTTTATTGGCCATTTGTCATTCTTCTTTTGCAAAGTTTCTGTTCATGTCTTTTGTCTACTTTTTAATGGGTTGTTTGATTTTTTTCTTGTTGTTTTACTTGAGTTCTTTATAGATTCGGGTTATTAGCCCTTTATTGGATGTATATCATGCAAATATTTTCTCCAATTCTGTAGGTTGTCTATTCACTCTATCGATTGTTTCTTTGGCTGCGTAGAAGCTTTTTAATTTGATCAGGTCCCATTTATTTATTTTTGCTGTTGCTGATTGCCTTTGGGGTCTTTTTCATAAATTCTTTGGCTGATATCTATAAGAGTTTTTCCAACATTTTCTTCCAGAATTCTTATAGTTTCATGCCTTAGGTTTAATTCTGTTATCCATGATGAATTAATTTTCATGAGTGGTAAGAGGTGCAGATCCTGTTTCAGTCTTCTACAAGTGGCTATCCGATTTTCCCAGCACCATTTATTGAATAGGGATTCTTTTTCTCAAGTGTATGTTTTTGTCTGCTTTGTCAAAGATCAGATGGCAATATGAGGATGGTTTTATATCTGTATTCTCTCTTCTGATTCATTGGTCTATGTCTCTGTTCTTGTTTTAGTAACATGCTGTTTTAATTACTATATCCTTATAGGATAGCTTGAGGTCTGGTAAAGTGATGCCTCCCGATTTGTTCTTTTTGCTTAAATTTGCTTTGGCTATGTGAGGTCCTTTCTGGTTCCATACAAAGCATAGAACTACTTTTTCTAGATCTGCAAAAACATGAGAGATATTAGCAAGTGGAAGGTAAGTTTGGTGGGTTAGAAGAAAGACAAAAAGTAAAATCTAGTCCTTGTAGAAAGAGAGAATAAACTTACTAGAAAAATATAATAAGATTTTTCAAATGTTTAGTGCCAAGTTGGTAAATTTTCATAAATTTATAAGTAATGTCCAATTTTCTAGTCTGAATGTTTCAGTTGCAGTCACAGATTATGGGGCTAGTACAATTCATTCAGTGTTGGTATTTTACTGGTAGTGTAAAAGAAGAAGGGAAAGAAAAGATTATTAACAATATTTGTAAAATGCTGATGAAATGAACCATTAGATGCAATCTGAATAGGAAGAAAGTGAAGCAGGAGGGGACTGGGGGACAGTGAGAAAATGAAGAGGAGGTCTTGATGAAATAGAAGAGCTATTTCAGCCAAGCTATGTGAGCAAGTGAACTGTAAGAACAGGAAGTTGTGTCACAGAGTGGGATGCCTGAATTAGTGATTTCAAGGGAGAAGCAATTTCTGATGACAATGAGGTAGGTCTAACATGTGACTGGGAATGGATGGCTGATCTAGAATGAAAAATAATCTGTTTCTGCCTTACATTTAAGCATTTAATCCATCTTGAATTAATGTTTTATATATGGCAAGAGTTAGGGATCCTGTTTCATTCTTCTGCATGTGGATATCCAATTTTCCCAGCACCATTTATTGAATAGGACTTCCTTTCCCCAGTGTATGTTGTTGTCTGCTTTGTCGAAGATCAGTTGATTAAAACACTTAAGTGTAAAGCATGAATCCATAGGAAAAAAATGTAGGAAAAACTCTTTTAGACATCAGCCTAGGGAAAAAAATTATGACTAAGACTCCAAAGGCAAATATAGCAACAACAAAAATAAATCAGTAGGACTTAATTAAATTAAAAAGTTTCTTGCAGCAAAGGAAATAATCAACTGAGTGAATAGACAACCTACACAATAGAAGAAAATATTCACAAACTATACTTCTGACAAAGGACTGACATCTATAATCTACAAAGAACTTAAATCAACAAGAAAAAAAAGAAACAATGCCATCAAAAAATAGGCAAAATTCCTGGATACAGGTGGAACCCATTTACTCACCAGCAAATTGGTATTAACGGATCAACACCTAAGTGGACATATAGGAATAACATTTATCAGGTGTTGGGCAGGTGGGAGTGGGGAGGAGGGGATGGGTATATACAAACATAATGAGTGAGATGTGCAATGTTTGGAGGGTGATCACGCTTGAAGCTCTGCCTTGAGGGGGCTGAGGGGGCATGGGAAATATATGTAACCATAATATTTGTACCCCCATAATATGCTGAAATAAAAAAATATTTAAAAAGTAGGCAAAAGACAGGAACAGAAGTTTTTCAAAAGAAGATAGACAAATGTCCAAAAAACACATAAAAAATTTTCAACATCGCTAATCATCAAGGAAATGCAAATTAAAACTATGAGATACCACCTTACTCTTATCAGAATGGCCACTATTAAAAAGTCCCAAAACAATAGATGCTGGCATGGATGCAGAGAGAATGGAATGCTTATACACTGTTGGTGGAACGGCAAATTAGTACAACCTTTATGGACAACAGTATGGAGATTCCTCAAAGACCTAAAAGTAGACCTGCCATTCGATCCAGCAATCCCAGTACAGGGTATCTATCCAAAGAAAATGAAGTTATCTTATAAAAAAGACACCTACACTCAAATGTTTATCACAGTACAATTCAGAATTACAAAGATGTGGAATCAACTGAAGTGCCTTTCAATTCATGAGTAGATAAAGAAAATGTGGTATACACATACCATTGAGTACTACTCAGCCATAAAAAGGAATGAAATAATGTCATTTGTGGCAACATGGATGGAACTAGAGAACATTACCCTGAGTGAAGTATCTCAGGAATGGAAAAACAAATGCCATATGTTCTCACTAATAAGTGGGTACTAATAGATGGGTATACTTGGGCACAAAGTGATATAAAGGACATGAGAAACAAAGAAGGTGAGAGGGCAGGAGGATAAGAGTCTGATGAAAACATACCTACTGTGTAAAATGAACACTATTCTGGTGATGGGTACAACAAAAGCCCTATCTTAAGCATTACACAAGATATCTATGTAACAAAAACACTTGTACCATCTTAATTAATATTCCAAAATAAAAGTACAATAAAAGAGTGTGTTTGTGGTTCTTCTGAAAAAGGAAACTTAGAGCTCAAGAACTGTCTCTTTATGGGTGATTAAAAATGCCCTGACAACTTGCATTTTGCCTGCCAGTCATTTTATATTTGCTTTAAGTGGAAGAAAGTGCCTTTGTTTCTAGGTACCTGGGTCCAGATACCTTTTTCAGGGTACTTCAGATACTTCAGATTATGTAGAAGATTGCTCCAATTTATCATTTTATATTAAAACCTTGAAATGATGAGTCATCTGCCTGATTTCCTACTTTGGGCCCTTTGAAATCTGTACACCAAATCTTTCTGTTCCTCCATGGATGTCTTTCTGTTCTTTCGTTTCCTGAATTGGCTTGTTTTGCAAAAACTGAAAAATGAAGGCAAAAAGCCCTGTTATTTTTAAAATCTATCACGACATGTAAAATTTCAGTATTAAAAATGGTTCCTGCAGAATTTCCAGTTCATTTTCTTCTTTTGCTTAGCATAAACCAAGCCCACTGCAGACTGGTGGGCGTCCTGGCAACAAAGTATAGGATTAGGAATTCAGAGACATTTCTCTGAGCTAGCAAAGCAAGCCACAGAACTTGAAATCTTCCTGAAATTATGTTGTTTCACAAACCCACAAGTGACAATGCCTGGGCCTATAGATTGATTAATTTTGGTAATTTTCTACTGAGGCTAAAACTTGTTAGCACTTTCTCATTTCCTCCTGAAAGTAGCCTTAAAAGCAGATAGCAATAGGATTCAGGATGGATGGTTCTGCATTCCTCGGTTTGGGTGAGATACACATCTTGTTCTGACCTTTCTTGCCTTGTGATTCTGCCCATGTAAAGGGTTTTCTAGTCCCCTCTCTGATCTTTCTGATACTCTACTTTCCCTTAGTACATTAAGGTATACAGTTTCTGTAATATCTTTCATATCATTCTTAAATGGCTAATTTAGTTGGCTTTGTGTAAAAAACAAATTTTCTATTTCAGTTGGAATCTCCTCAAAGACAGGGTCCATGTTGTCTATGCTTTGAATCTCCTATAAATTAAAAAACACAGTCTAACTGGATAGAACCTTGGTTATCTCACTTTCTTATAAATGTTCCTTGTGCTTTGAGAAGAAGCAAATTAATAACAACTAGGTAACATCAGGGATTTAGTCAAATCCACAAATATAATATAAAATCCCCAGGCTCTTTTCTAGGCTCAACTTACAATAAGCCCATTTGACACCATATTCCTTTCCTTCTGTGCTCTCAGAAAAAAATAGCTAATGGAGAATGAAATCAAGTTCCCACTTGGAAAGCCAATCCTTAACTTTGGTGTGTGTCATTACCCTCTCCCAGCCTTTGTTTTCTTGATTTTTAAATTTAAATTTTTATTTCATTATAGTAATAACACTTAACATCAGACTTATACTCTTTACAGATTTTATAGTGTACAATTCAATACTTAACTATAGGCACAACATTGTGCAACAGATCTCTAGAAGTGACTCATTGCATTACTGAAAATTTATACGTGTTGATGAGCAGCTCCCCAATGCCTCCTCCCCACTGCCCTTGCAGTATTTGTCCTTCTCTGACTATTTCATTTAGCATAATGTCCTCAAAGGTTATTCATGTTGTCACATATTGTAGAATTTCTTTCTTTCTTTTTTAATTATTTTTTTTCCTTTTATTTCATCATATAATGGGGGTACAAATATTGTT
>VBSM01000656.1:2111312-2132494 GCA_008086735.1 Cheirogaleus medius | reverse complement strand
AGAGACTCCTAGATTTGATAAATGAATTTGGTAAATTTTCAGGCTATAAAATCATTATACACAAATCAGAAGCATTCATCTATGCCAAGAACCATCAAGCAGAAACCCAGATCAAAAATGCAATACCCTTTACTATAGCCCCAAAGAAAATTAAATATCTAGGAGTATATTTAACCAAAGATACAAAAGTTTTATACAAGGAAGAACTATGAAACACTAAAACAAGAAATTGCAAATGATTTAAACAGATGGAAAAATCTACCTTGTTCATGGATTGGTAGAATCAATATCGTTAAAATGTCAATATTACCTAAAGTGATCTACAGAATCAATGCAATCCCCATCAAATTACCATCAGCATTCTTTAATCTTTCATTGTATGTATATACCACATTTTCCTTATCTATTCAGTCTAAAATCTAAATAAACTTTTAGATTGTTTCCACATCTTGGCTGCTATGAGTAGTGCTGCAGTGAACACAGGAGTGCTAATATCTCTTTGAGATTCTAATTTTAGATCTTTTCGATAAATACTCAGAAGCGGGCCTGCTGGATCATATGGTAGTTCTATTTTCAATTTGTTTAGAACCTGTATACTGCTTTCCAGTGCCACTGCGCCATTTTGCATTCCCACCAACAGTGTATAAGGGTTCCAATTTCTCCGCATCCTCATCAACACTTGTTGTCTTTTGTTTTATTGATAATAGCTATCCTACCAGGTGTGAGGTGATATCTCATTGTGGTTTTGATTTGCATTTCTCTGATGATTAATTGACTTGAATATCTTTATATGTACCTGTGGCAATTTGTATATCTTTTTTGAAAAAATACCTATTTGAGTCCTTTGCCCATTTTTTAATCAAGTTGTTAGTTTTTGTTTGTTTTTGCTATTGAGTTGCAGGAGTTCCTTACATATTTTGGAAATTAATGCCTAATCTGATATATGGTTTGAAAATGTTTTTTCCCCTTCTGTAGGTTGCCTTTTCACTCTCTTGATTGTTTTCTTTGCAGTGCAGAAACTTTTTGGTGTGATGTAATCCCATTTGTCTATCTTTGCTTTTGTTGCCTGTGCTTTTGGTGTTACATCTATGAATTTATTGCCAAATCCAGTGTCAAGAAGCATTTCTCTTATGTTTTCTTCTAGGTGTTTTACAGTTTCAGGTCTTACATTTAAGTATTTAATCCATTTTATGTTAATTTTGTGTATGGTGTAAGATAAGGATCCAATTTCAATCTTTTATCTTTGCATGCTATCTAGTTTTCCCAACATCATTTGTTGAAGAAACTATCCATTCCCCATTATGTTCTTGGCACTCTTGTCAATGATCAGTTGACTATATGCATGGATTTATTTCTGAGCTCTCTATTCTGGTACATTTTTCTATATGTCTGTCTGTATTCCAGTACCTTACTCTTTTAATTACTATAGCCTTGTAATATATTTTGAAATCAGGAAGTGTGGTACCTTCAGGTTTGTTCTGCTTTCCAAAGATTGCTTTGATTATTCATGGTCCTTTCTAGTTTCATATGCATTTTAGGGTTTTTTTCTATTTATGTAAAAACGGGATTTTGATAGGAATTGTATTGAATCTCTACATTACTTTGAGTAGTGTGGACATTTTAACAATATTAAATCTTCCAATCTATGAGCATGGGTTGCATTTCTATTTATTTGTGTCTTCCTTAATTTCTTTCATCAATATTTTATAGTTGTTTTATCCATTTTGCTATCTAGTTATACTAGCCTAAGCCTTGAAAGAGTGGAAACTTCTCAGTTTCTTGAGACAGAGTCTAGAAAATACTGTGACTGTATACAACAGTCCTATCCTTCTCTCTTGCAATTTTTTGATGACTATTATGATACATAGAGTAATTAATTCTCAGTCAGTCTAAACAGAGGACAAGGACTGTTGGCTTCATCTATCTATTCCCTATAGATCACCTAGAACATGTTCAATAAATTCAATTTACTCTATCCAATTTTTATTGAGTGCCTACTAGACACTAAGTACAGTTCAAAGGCTTTGTACACAAGAGCAGATAAGAGAGGCAAGATTCTTTTCTTCATTAAGCTCACAGTCTAATGAGAGAGATAGTTAATACATCAATTACAATGCTGATTGGTAAGAGGTGGTAAGGAAAAACACAGAGTACCTTGGGAGTGGAGAAGATGGGCATCTGATCCAGTCAGGGATAGAGTGTGGATCATGGAAGTCTATCAAATATGTGAATCTGTGCTAACCTAATTCAGGTTCCACCAATAAAATTGTGTGACCTTAAGGAAGTTATGTAACCTCTCTCTGTGTAAGTTTTCTTTTCTGTAAAATTAGGCCAATAATGCCCTCTCTGAATGAATCAAGTAAAATAAGGGTACAAAGATGCATTGAAAGTTAATGCTAACTTGTTTTCTGTTATTACTAAATGCAATTACCTGAACTGTTAGGAACATAGAATAAATACATATTTCAGACTCTGTAGTCAGATATTTCTGGACTCAAGCTTGTTTCTTCCAATATGTGACATTGGACAAGTTACTTAATCTCTCTAAACTTCATTTTTATTATTTATAAAATGGAGACCTCACAGGATTTTTGTGAAGATTAAATAAAATAATGTATGTAAGTTTCCCAGAACAATGCATGGTACATAGTAATCATTCAATGTTGTTGGATAATGTTGATGATGATAATGCTTCTGCTTATGATGGTGATAATGATAATGATATTAAGTAATAAATGTATATTTTGACATGTAGAAATTATTATTGTTATTATTTATGATACATGGTCTTAGATATTACTTTTATGGGTTTATTCTGTCTGTGGTCAGAGGCTGCATCCTTAACCCCAGTTGTTTATCATCTACTACTTTTTCATAGCTAATAAGTGGACAGGAGTCCTCTAAGGCTCTGAATTCTATTATCTTATTATATCTGCCAAGTAATTGCCAATACTCTCATAGCTTCAATTATCTCTCTGTGTATTAGTCATAAATTTTTCTCTGCCTATGTAAGTGGTTCCCAAAAGTTGCTACATATTAGAAACACTTAGAGAGCTTATAAAACTCCTAATGCCAATAATGTACACAATACTAATTCAATAATGTTTGGGGATAGGAACCAGACATCATTATTTTTAAAATGTCTCAGGTGATTCCTGTGTGCAGCAAAGTTTGGAAACCACTGACCTAGGCTCAGGTTTATACTTACAACTTTCTGTTAGAAATCTAGATGGCTCATTACTCCTCAAACTCAATTTGTCCAAGATTCATCTCATTATCTCACCCCTACCACCTGCTGACACAATCTTCTGTTTCTCCAAAATTCCATATTTTTACATTAGTCCTGCTGCCCAGACCTCAAATGTAGGAGTTATCAATCAGCCAAGCAACTACTGTAGATTATACTTCTTTTTCTTTTTTATTTTATTTCAACATATTAAGGGGTACAAATGTTTTTGCTACATGGGTAACTTTATAATGCTTCTGATATAGAATTCATTTTGGTCTTTTCCTTTCTGTTACCAGGCTTATTCAAGGACCCATTACATTTCACTTTGGCTATCACAACACACTAGATTCACGACTTTTACAGAGTTTAGATTCTAAACATCAGTGCAAAACTCTTAGAAAAGCATCACTTTGGAAACTGATATCATGTTGCAAATGATTCAGTGCCACCAGTAGTTGCTCTAGTATTGGAATGGATAAATTCTCTTTTGAGCACTAGATAAAATAGTTGACTTGAGTTTAGGAGCAATATTATTCCAAAAGAAAATGTATATATTTTAATTATAGAATCATACTCAGCATGGTGAGATGCTCACAATATGAAAGTCCCACAGGAACTAAGAGACCAGCTGTGGAAATAGCATATTTATGCTCTCATCTCATGCTCACTCCAGGGTGTCAGGTTTTTGAGTGGAATGATAGACCAAAACAAATCACAATGTTTTAAAAAATGTTATTTTACCTTTTCTATTGAGTATACATAATTAAATATGTGCAGGCTAAAGGTCTGTATGTATCTCTGTGTGTGATATGCCTGTACTTTAGCATATAATAATTCCCTCACCCCACATTCTTATTCACCACTAATTCATTATACACACTGCTGCCAGGTTAATCTTCCTGAAGCACAGTTTCATCATACAACTTTCCAGTTCAAAAATCAGCAGTGGCACCCCATAACCTACTGAATTAAGTCAAAATTCAGTCTATCACTGAATGCCCTTGGTGATCTGGCTCTGAGTCTGCCTCTCTACTTTCATCAAGCACTGCTCCCCTTCATAGATCATATGCCCCAGTCAAGTATTTACTTTCATTTTGCTACCTTTCTACTTTTGTTCATGCTGCTTATTCCCTTTGCCTCAAATACTTCACCATCGTCCTATCTAGACTTAATGAAATACTATTTATACTTAAAGTCATAGCTTGAATGGAAATTTGGAAATGTCTCACAGAGCTCTTTCCTGTTGCTTCATTATCTGTCTGTCTATTTATCTATCTACATGCTTGCATCTATAACTATCTATAACTGTATATCTTATCCCATACTGGATTGTCTTTTTCTGGAGAGCTATGAAATATCGTTTTCATATATCTCCATATCACTGACTATGCCTAGAACTGCATATCACACATAATAGATACTTATTGAATAAATAAGAATTTAAAGCATTATAATTAAATAAAAATGATTTCATAATTATTCCTCCTCCCTCTTCCTGACCCTTGCCATCTTATTATAGTGTCTTTCATTGTTATTTTAACAACCAAGTTAGTTGTTCCTTTATGAGATGACTCAGATTTTTAGAGGATAAATGGAAACTCAAAGCACGATAATTGTATGAAACATTGGGGGTAAGGGTGAGGTAGGGGAGAAACTAATTAAAGTTAATATAATTATAGCATAAGAAAGAACATGACTTAAACACCAGCATTAGGCTCAAATATCCTGAATCATTTTGAAAGAAGTCTGAGAATTGAACATTGTTCCTTTACTTTGCCCAATGGGAATGGTCATGCTCATGTAGCTAAAGGACTGTAATAAATGGGCTAATTTACTTTTGAGAGTAAATAGGAGAGAAAGAAATGCATCCTAGCATATTCATCTTCCAGTATGGGTCTCCGGAATGCTTTTGCATGATATTTGTAAATGTATATTGGAATTTCTTCACCCAAACTGCCAGGACAGGGTGTAATATCCAGCTACCTGGGAAGCCTCCAGATGTCTTAATGGAAGTAAAATGCTCAATAGGTGTCCTATTTCTGTCTCGTTAGTAGAGTATATTTGCTGCATTGCTGTCAGTGCTGAGTAGAAGTAGAAAAGTCAAAAACAGGTCAGAGAGAATAAAAATAGGTAAACAAAGCTTTGGCTGTGAAGAAAAAGTAGAGTCAGGGGTTTGGTTAGAGTTATATACTATGATAAGAACAGAAACCAGCACACTTGAGTTGGTAAAGTTCATGGGTATATAGACAGGTGTTACAGAAAGATGAATCCAAGACCAGAAGTTTGAGGGTTGGGACTTTCTGCTGTGGATATGTCTCCAGAAAGTCTTAAAGACATGACTCCCAGTCCATGGAAGTGTGTTTTCCCTCAATAGAAGGATAAAGGAGAATGTTGTAAAAGAAAATCAGTGGGGGTAATAACTTGACTAATAGTGTCTTTGAACAACTTGAATTCTAGCTGACAAAGATGTGCTAAGTGTTCTCATCAGAAAAGTAGTTTCAAAAAGGCATAGCCTACCATGATGTCTAAAAAACAGGAGATTTTGATGGATAGAGAAATGAACCAGTGTTAGAACAATTTTTAAAATTTCTCTATTGAAGTTCTGGCATGGATATAAGTATTACAATCACAGGAGAGCAGTTTTATCAGTTAATCCATGGCTTGACTGAGGCTTGTTATCTTAATGGTTAGAGTATGGTGATAATGAGGTCCAGAATATATATTAATTCTTCACATAATCTTTACTTTTTACTCTGGTCACAGATTTTAGCTCTAATCTTGACCAACCTCTGGACAAATATAGTGGTGATCATAAAGAAGAAATAGTTAAGGTAACATGGGTTGTTTTACTATGGCACAACTTACAACTTCATAAATATCTTAAGATATACGACTTGCAGAGGGCAGAGCTCATATTAGTTAGGATAGGCTAAGTATATTGCAGTAGCAAAAGCAAGATTACAAATATCAGTTGTTTAATACTATAAAAATCTATTTCTTATTTAGATAGAGTCCACTGTAGGTCCCAGATGACTCCTAAAGATAATTATCCCCCATATGATAACTCTGCAATCCAGAGTGCTTTGGTCTTTGGACTGGCCATTTCAAGGCCCCCTTCAAGATTGCTATGGCAGGGTAGGAGAGGTACAGGAGAATTGCATATGTCCTTTTAATTGTCTCAGACCAGAAGTGACAGGGCATCACTGCTCACATTTTATTGTCTTATGGCTCCACCCTACCACATAATAGCTGAGAAATGCAGACTTCTCCTTCTGTGGTCAGAAGGGAAAGATGACTAGATATTGATGAACAGTAGTATAGTAGACATAATATCCCCTCAGCCCATCTTATTTTAATACAGCTATAGTGGACAGTTCATCCTATCTGAAGCACTCTGTAGTATCTCTCCACTTTTGTATCTCATAACTATCTCCAAAGCATTAGAAGGCTGATCAACCCACACAAAATTATAGCCTGTGAAGGTGATAGAGTTAAAGTGCTTGACGCTAACCCTCAATAAATGGGGAATAGGTAGGTGGATATATGCCCCAACCACACAATCCTCCAGAGGGAAAATTCTGAAGTGATTTCTAAATGGTTTCACTCAAGGTCTCTAGCAGGATTGAGTTTCAGTTGTTCACAGGGTAACTACTTCAGTAGCACACCCTTTATTGATTTCTCTGCCTTCCTTGTTTCCCCACTTGGGCTCCTTCAGATCTCTTTCCAATAAGTTGTCTATATCCAAGTTATTATCTAAGGTTTCCCTGTCAGGAGAACCAAAACTAAAACAACTAGCAATGTTTATCACAGAACCAGTGATTCATAGAATGATTTAATGGCAGAAGCAATGGATTAGGAGCCAGAAGTCTAGGGTTCCAGGCCATTTGCCATTTGCTATTTTCATGACTTTGAGCGTGTTAATTCTCATGCCAGCCTCATGTTTTCTTAATCTTTAAAATTAGTTTTTTGGACTATCAAATCTCTAACACTATTTCCAGATCTCATGCCCACAATTTTGTGATTAAATTCTGGCTCTATTAACAATTATTCAAACAGTCATGGAGATTAATGGTTCTTCATCATCAAAGAGGAAGGAAGAGGAATTTATTTTAAATATTAGCCAGAGGGTTTCCAATTAAATCCAAGAAAAAGCTGCTTGAATATAGAATTCATTATTGGTGATTTTTAAGACCAAGATTACTGCATATATCTGTAATAGTTTCCAACAAGTACTTGAGTACTCTTCTGCTTTTGATTTTATGAAGCTATTGTGAGTATGGTAAGAATCATTTACTAGCAGAGTTGATGATTTGGTTGCCCTGTAATGGCCCTTATATCCCTCCTTTCTGATGAAATCAAACAGACAAATATCAATAAGTAAATTTATATCAAAGACTTAGTTAAAATGATAACTTTCTAGGGGCTATTCATGCTTAGCTCCTATTGCTATATTAATAAAAATTAGCTAACATTTAGCAAATGCTTAGTATATACTAGATGTTGGGCTAAGTACTTAAATTATTTCATTAATCTTCGCACAGATAAATGAAAGAAAATGTTATAAGATATATTTTATTGATGAGGAAACTAAAGCTCAGAAAGGGTAATTTGACCTTCCCATGATTATATACCTAGTAAGTGGCATAGCAAGGACTCAAACTAAAGTGTATCTGATTTTATTGCTTGAGGATCTAACTATATTACCATACACTTTTGCCACTATAGAGTAATAATTGGTACTCCCAGTATAATCTTTGAGGTCTTAAAAGAGTATTAACAACATCAATAATAACAAAAGAAAGAAAAAATAATAGTTTTTTTTATATTTCACTTATTAAGGCAGGGAAGTACACCATGAATTTAGAAAAATATTTAACAGAATTAGGAGAAATTAGAGGGATTTCTGTTGCCTACCCACAGCCTTCTGACTGAATGTAAGATTGCTCTACTGATATGAAAGTATTTCAAAATTCTGATTGCTTGGAGCTGGGGTTAGCTTTAGAAAATTTTCCCAAATCCTTCAACAAAGAATTCTTCAAGTTTATATAATTATTTAGTCTTTCAGTAAATATACATTTATGTTCAGATAAAATTATCAGCCCTGTTCCTTGATTCCATAAATGCTGAAAAGTAAAAGGATTATTCTTCATTTACTTAAAAAGATCGAAAAATATAAGTGAACAAAGAGGAGTTCACTGATATATTTGCTTCCATGGTTTCACACGATATAAATGTCGAATGGGCTGAAGCTCTTACCTTCCTTAGATGCTGTATTCTGGAAAGAAGAAAACGTGCTGAACAGGTTGTCTGAGGAAAGAGTAGTTAGTTGAAGTTTGTGGGAAGCAGACCTTCTGTGTGGTCTCACAGAGGCCTATCTGCGTAGAAACCACCTTTTTATGAATTCCTTCTAAAGGAAGTGTGAATGTCTTATTTTTAAACCGGAAGCAGGCTGGTTGTGTATGCCTTTGTTTTGAAGATTGTAAAGAAGGCATTGCATTTAGAGCCTGTCTAGAGTCCAGAAGAGACAGCTGGTTGAGATGTTTGTGCAAATACTTTGAAAAGTGTAAATTTATGTTTATAAATGTTAATCAAGTTTATTCCCTCTGTTGATGAGAACAATTTTCCCTCTCTTTTGGCATAATATGTGCATAGAAAGGTCTTGGATTTTGGTGAAATGGCAAATGGCCCTTGAACTTTTAAAGATCATCTCCTTTATGGAAGTATTGAATCAGAAGCACAGAAGAAAGAAAAAAAATGGCAAAGACAGATATATTTCATGACTAGTAAAAGTAGAGCCTTTTATCTTTTTATGGTCAATTTACATTTAAATGGAGAGACCCCTTAGTGCTGATGGAGGTGATGGGGAGAATGGTATCTGTTTCATGAATAATAAACTTCAGGGGGAAATGTCAGTTTTTCAGCCTACTAGCACATTGTGTTGCTATGACAACAGAATGCAAAGTGTTCTCTTAAAGGGAAACATGACAATTTGTTGGAGATAAAAGCAAAGCTCACCAAACATAATATATTTAAATATAATCTTAGATTCATAAAAAACAAGGATATACTAAAAAGAATGTAGAGTCCTCTGATTTTTGAAGAGATGTAATTAAGAGAAGAGCCACGCTGAGGGTAGTGAGGAGAAGCATTAAGATGAATCTTTTCCATTCTTCCAACTCTTCTTAAAACTCACAGGACCACAGCCATTAGTGGGCCCATCTGGTGTAGAGCCAGAAATTGGCACCAAATAAAGATAGATTCTTTTAGTTCTCAGACATTTAGGCAGGCTGTGTTTTAACATTCTCACTGCATACATAATTTTTCAAACTGAGCTCATGTTAATTATTTTTTAAACCATTAAATGGCTTGAACTCAACTAAACTGAAAATTAAAATTTTCCATGTTATAAGGTGGCTCCTGCCTATCTGTTAAAAGAGGTAATGCTGAGACATGGTTAAGGAGATTCCCCACTTAAAATCCTGCAAATGCAAGGAAAGGAATTTTCCAGTGATGGAAAGAATATATTCTATTGATTTCTCTTAGCAGAGATGGGGTTCAAATGTTTGATATTATCAGTATTAGCTTAAAATTGCCTTTGGAGAGCTCTTGCTTCCATACCCAGATAAGATGATTGTAACCCATGTCAATATCACCAAATTGATCATGACACTTTTTTATGCCAAGCCTGGAAGCAGTTTTAGCATCCTTCTCAACATAGTGCTTTAGGTACCACTGTATATTATTTGGAACTAGCACATGAGATGAAACAAATTTGCTAACTGTGTTTAATCCTATAGAAACAACTACCACTCCTATATCTCATTCTGGGTTTGGGAACTTAAAAAGTAAGGTGGAGTCCTCCCTCTTCCAGGAAACTTCCCTGGTTGTTCTAGGCCACACTCATTTCTTCTTCAGTGGAAATCATTTCACTTTTATAGTTAGTATCACATATTTTAGCTCTTAGTTGTCCCATGGTCATAATTTTCTCTCCAAATATGTGTTTGAGAGACGTTTCTAAATGACAGAGCAGAGCTTTCATCAGCACTGTGATTTATGCCTCCTTCTACATTACCCATGATGCTGGAGTATCAAGTCTCTTGGTCTAATTTTCTATCCATAGCTATAGAAGTTGCCAACTATTAATGAAAGGGAAAAAGAAGGAGCTCAGTGAGGCAGCAGTTTTCATTTGTTTTGTTTTGTTGTTTTTTTGTTGGCTTGATGCCCATAGTCAAATTGGGAAGTAGTTAAAGTTTTTCTTTGGTGTCCTGTAGAAAGCCATTATCTCACTCCCGCATGTGAGACCTCATTCTTATTATGACAGAAGAAAAGCTCTGATAAATTGTGGTAAGGGAATTTATATGTTACTCTTCTGGAGGTATTTTGCATTTCCAAATGGATGTCTAGAGAGAGTGATATTTAACCCAAAGAATATATCTTTAATGGAAGAATTCCAGGCACTATGATTTCTTAGGGAGGAGAAAGAGAGGATATTTAGGGACATGATGGCACAAATCATGACACTTGTGTAACCACCTACTGCAACTACACATAAAGCTGACACTGGTGAGTGAATGGCAACTGTACTCATTCAGTTTGGTCCATGTTTGCATAATTCCATCAGTTCTCTGTGGTTTGGCTATCTGTATTTGGTGATTGAGTGCTGTTGTTACATCCTGAACCAATGGGGAAGGTCGCTATTGAAATGTCACTGGTCACACAGAGCAACAGAAACAAATTTATTACCTTGATTTGCAGCTAGTCATACCATATTAGTATAGAAAAATAAAACTGTATGTTGGGTGATCAGGCCTCAAATGTGCTACTTTTTTTTTGGTATTTCTTCAAGTCCAGTCAACCATAAGCAAAATTCTAAAATGTTTTGTTAAGGGGGATTCTAGACTCCCTGAATGTTTCCATTTTTGGAGACATCTCACTGATTCCCAGGGTCTTAAGCACTTGCTCCTCTTTCCTTAGCAAACCCGCTTCTTTTCCTTGACACTGGGTGTCAGTCAATGAAATGGCACAAAAGAGGATTTCTTAAACCAAATTAAAAAAAAAAATGGTAAAGCAGGTTCCTGTGAAAACATACGTTTAGATACCTGCGTTTCCATAGTGCTTCTTGAAACTTTGCCATGCATATTAACATATTAAAAACTTGGAAAAGTTCACCAGTGAAAACATATGTTTAACTTTGTTTAATCCAGCATCTTGCTAAACTAATTTAACCCTTTTTTCAGATAACAACCCTTAAAAATACGTCAGTATTAATGTTCTATGGAACAAACTTTGGAGAATTCTGGCTCACAGAGGACATTCTTCAGGTTTTTTTTTTCTTTTTACTGGGATACACCACAAAAGAAAATAATATGTTAATAAGGGTAGATTTTCAGCATTTTGAAGTGATAATCTTCTTTTTTTCCTTTCTCCTTTTTTAACGATTGAAACTTTTCCAATGACGTTTAACCTTGAATTATAAAATCCTGCAATGATTGGGGAATAGCATGGCATAATAGAAGGTATACAGGTTTTGGAGTTGGACAGATCTGCTTTTTTTTTCAGATCTGCTTTTAAATACAGTTAATTCTCTTAGTAGGTGTGTGGTCTTTTGCAACTAAACTAGTGTTTTTATAATCTCACTTTCTTTAATTGTAAAAGGTAATAAGTAGAGGTAATACCAATAGGTAATGGCAGAGGTAATACCAATATCACAGGTATCTCTTGAGAATTAAGCAAGATAACATATATAAAGTACTTCGTGCAATGAATATTTTTATTTTTTGCCCTCTTTCCCACCTTCATCACATAAATAAGTTTAACTCTTTCTACCAGTGTGCTCTATTAGGAAAGGAATATTCCATCAACTCTATGTTTGCACCTACACATTATTAATTTCTAAAAGAAAGGGTTTACTTTTGTGTAGAACTGAAAGAACGAAATTTTCCATGAGTTGTTATGTACATATAAAGAGCCATCTTTTTTCTACTATTAAATTCCAAGCCTCAAAAACCAGTAAGGTATTATGATCTTGCCAGCAATAGCTCAAGTTCTTGCCATTAAATATGGGATGCCTCACATACCATTCCAAAATATTGGCTTTAGCAATGAATGAATTATTAAATGTCAAATTGTTATTTCCCGTGACAGTTTCCAAATGGACTAGGTCTGCACTAACAAGTAGTGAAATGTGCCTCCAGCCGCCTCACAGCTGTGGAAGAAATGGATCACAACTCCAGTGGACTCATTTTACCTGGCAGCAGAGCACTGGAAGGCTCGCCCATCTGTCAACACACATTTCTCTTCTAATCTCCACAAGCCCCTTCTTGAATTGTTTCTTGTTTAAAGAAAAAATCAAGAGTCATTCAGAGTAGTAGCTTTTTATAAGGACATTTCAAGTACAGTCAACTCTGGATAGTTTACTTATAGAGTATCCATGTTGTTGATTAAAACTAATTGACCCTATTTTCTTAACTTGCCACCATTCTCTGTTCTATTTCACCCTTCAAAATAAGTAGATTGAAAAACAATAGGTTCATTAATTAAATTAGTTATAATCCGAACAGTGTCTAATCTTTCCAAGCAAGGAAAAAAATCAATTAGAAAATACTTTAACCTAAGTTCTTTTTGTACTTCGAATAAGAGGATAATAATTTCGTAGTTCAAGTTAAATTCTTTATTATATGTGTTGACGAGAAAGTTTTCCTGAGGTATAGATCTTTCCTCTGAAACATGTGACATTATCACTAACTCATGGCTTTTAAATGGTAGGAATACAAGCAAATGATTGTCTTGACTATTCTTATTAATTTAGTCCACCTGAGATGAAATTGTCAATTGTTTGCTATTATAAATATTAGCCCTGTGCAATTCCTTGTATCTATGGGCAGAAATATGTAATAGGTGATCACTGAAACATATCCTTGTTAATGCACTCTTCCTACTGCTCTTTTTAGGTAGGTAGTGAGCTAGGAGATTTAATTCAAGAATCATTTGGTGATGTATTACTATCATGAGCATTTTAAGGTTACTGTATTTGGTGGGCTGGAGATATTTAGCTTATTCCATGGCATTGCAGTTTTTAGCTATCTAATTTAAAACACAACTATCTAAAGCAATAATTATAAATCTGTGTTGATGGACACAAAATATATAAAGATGTAATTTGTGTGACAAAAACAGCACAAGGGATAGAAGGAAAGATTTTTTTGTATATAAGTGATACTAAGTTGGTCTTATTATAATATGAACTAAGTTGTTATTGTAAAAATGCTAATTGTAATCCCTAGGGCAACCACTAAGAAAGTAACTAAAAATATATATAATTGAAGAAACAACAAGGGAATTAAAATGGTACACTAGAAAATACATATCTATTTAACACAAAAGAAGAAAGTAATTAAGGAAAAAATCAAAAAGGACATAAGACATTTAAAAAAATAGCAAAATGGCAGACATAAATTCTACCTCATCAGTAATTATGTTACATGTCCATAGATTAAGCATGCCAAATAAAAGACAGACACTGGTAGAATGGGTTTAGAAAAACATGCTTCAACCATATGCCATCTACAATACATATATTTAGATTAAAAAATACAAATAGATGAAAGTAAAAGTATGTAAAAATACATACCATGCAAGCAGTGATAGAAGGGAGCTGGAATGGCTACACTAATATAGAAAAAATGGACTTTAAGAAAAAGTTGTTAATAGAGACAAAGGAGGATATTTTATAACATTAAAAGTGTCAGTCCATCAAGAAGATAGAACAATTATGAACATATGTGTGCCTAACGACAAAATCCCCAAATACATATAACCAAAACAGACAATTGAAGGAAGAAATAGGTGACAAAATAATAGTTTGGGACTTCAATACACCACCTTCAATAATGGATGACACAATGAGGCAGAAGATCAAAAAGTAAATAAAATATTTGAACAACACTATCAACCAACTAGACCTAAGAGATATCTGTAGACCACTTCACCCATAAAGAACAGAATACATATTCTTGTCAGGTACACATAGAACATTCTTGAATATAGACCATATTCTAGGCCCTAAAACAAGTGTCAATACATTTAAAATATTGAAATTATATGAAGTATCATCTTTGACAATACTGAAATTAGAAATTATTATAACAACAGAAAGACATTTGGCAAATTCACAAATATGTAGAAATTTAAAAAAAAAGCATACTTCTAAATAACCAGTGGGTTAAAGAAAAAAATCCCAAGGGAAATTAGGAAATACTTTGAAATGAATGAAAATGGAAACACAGCATAACAAACTTATGGGATAGAGTGAAAGTAATGCTTAGAGGGAAATTTATAGCTATAAATATCTATATTAAAAATGAAGATCTCAATAACCTGACTTTACAACTTGAAGACCTAAAAAACAAGCATAAACTAAACTTAAAACAAGCAAAAGGAAAGAAATAATAAAGACTATAGCAGAAATAAATGGAATAGAGAAAAATCAAAACTATCAAATGTTTATTTTTAAAGGGATCAACAAAATTGATAAACCTTTAAAGAGTAATCAAGAGTGTGGTAAGAATTAAATAAGTTAATTATGTGAAGCACCAAGAACAGTTTCTGATTCTTGGTAAAAGATATGTAAGTATATATTACTAAAGTTTAACAAATCCTTGCTGATGGCTTGGGCATCATAGAAGGTATTATAGAACAGAAAACTGAGAAAAAATACATTAATATATCTCTGAGAGTTGATACTAAGCTCTTTGTTAAGGCATCCTCTACTGGTTACAACCTAATGAAACTCCTAGACTTCTAATACTACAGAAAATTGGCTTTCCTCTTTCCCATCACTCAAGAGATATGTCTATCACCTCTTTTCCACCATGAAATCTTGGGTCCCTATCCCCTTTATTAGTTTCCTTCCCCAAATAAGCAGTTGGGATTCCTTGACACTTGAAAATAACAGCCCACTGCCTACTCTCCAGGTTTGGCCTTTGGAATCTCTCTGCAAGAAAATCCATTAGAACAAAATAATCTGGTAACAATATATATTTTTCCAAACATGGTGTTATTTCAGATGTAAAATAACTTAGTTGCCTTCATAGATTTTCTTTCATTAAAGTTACTAGATGGTTGCTAGCATTAGAAACTGCCAAATCAGGAAACTACAAGAAAGTCACTTTATCTCTTTTCAACATGTTCAGACAGGATTGAACATGTAAATTGTTTTTTTTTTTTTTTGGAAAGGAGTGAGCAGGAGAAGATTAGAGCCTTTAGAACATGTTTCATGTTTGACAATTAGGGAATGAAAGAGAGAAGGAAGGAGAAAGATACTCAGACTAAACCCCATTTCCAAGAATGGTTTGGTCAGGCTGAAGGAAGATACTAAACCAAAATCATTCATCAGAGAAGTCTCATCTCTTGTCAGAATGAACTTGATCAGTTATCATCTGGAAGCAGACTGAAACAAGCATGGTCTTGGCATAAGTATGGTAGTGAATCCATTACATAACATCTGGGGCTGGCAGTCCATTATGCCTCCCACAGAAGGAACTCTAAGCAGTACATTTTCATGACCACCACTGGCTCCAAAAACCCATCCTGTTCTAAACTTTCTAAAGCCTATTTTTAAAGGAAACTACTTTAAAAACAATTTATGGGAAGTTTCCATGAAATAATATATCTGATTAAAAGTTAGAGCCTATGTTTACTTATTTATTTATTGTTCAGGGCAATGGAAGTATTTTATGAGTGAGAACACATTTCTAATAAATAATCACGTTTAATATGAGTCAGTGCCTAAAAAGGAACAAAGGACAGTACTATTTCTAAGGAAAAAAATTACAATCAGTATAGATTTTAATTTTCCATTTGAAATAACAATACTGTGGAAGAATAGAAAATAAATAGATAGTAATATTTCTCCATCAAAATTTCCAAGAGAAAGAAGATTTCTACTAAATTTGAGCCCTAGATCACTTTCTTTCTCAGAAGCAAATGAATGGATATCTTGATGCTAAGGCACTTAACCTTTGAGATGCCAATGGGGCAAATACTAGCTAAGTAAGGTAAGAGCTAGGGTTTCAATTTTCTGAGCTTTTCTGAATTTGTGTTTCTATATGATTAATGCTTGAGCTTACCTTTTCACTCTTTTGATTCAGTTTCCTTTCTTGATCAAGCATGTCCTTTGCTGAAGGCAAAATACCTAAGCATATCTGTATAACCTCAGGAGATCATGGAAGCAGTCATTTTTAATGAAGCATTTGGGATAATCTCATATATTAACCAGCATATCCTATGTTATACTAGCAAATCTTAATAAAACAAAAAAATTCTCATTTGTGCTAAATGTCCAAAGCAGGTCAGTGTAGGCCTTTGCTCTTCACAGTAACTCAGGAATCCAGGCTGACAGTGGCTCTGGCAATGTAGAAACATTGGCCTTTTCAATTGCTGTAAGCATTAAGAAATCACTGGAGGGTTTCTAAATAGAAATTAAATGCTTCAGGATGGAAGTAAATATCCATTGGCCAGAACAAGTCATATGTTTCTGCCTAACTATAAGGGATCTGAAAAGTTTGGTAGATCATGTTAATATTTGGAGAGCTGTAAATATAAATGCTACAGTGAACTTATGACATAAAATATTCCTTTGGTCCTTTCTTCCTACACATAGAACCTGCTCATTACCTCCTCAAAGAAGCTATTAATAAATTCAAACTCCCACAAAATTGCTCTGTCATGCTGGAAACCAAGGGCCTCAGTGATGCAAGATAATTTTTTTATTGTGTTAAAACATGTAAAAATTTATTATATTAACTATTTTTAAGTGTACAGTTCAGTACTGATAAGTACATTCACATTGTTGTGAAACCAACCTTTAGAAATAGATCATCTTGCAAATCTGAAACTATGTCCATTAAGCAATTACTCTCCTTTTCCTCCTCCCCCCATCCCCTGGTGCTCACCATTATACTTCCTGTTTCTATGAATTTGATGACTATAGATACCTCATACAAGTAGAATCATGCAGTATTTGCCTTTTCGTGACTAGCTTTTTTTACCTAGCATAATGTCCTCAAGATTCATCCATGTTATAGCATGTGACAGGATTTCCTTCCTTTTTAAGGCTGAATAATATTCCAGTGTGTGTGTGTGTGTATACCACATTTTTATTTACCCATTCATCCATCTATGGACAACTGGATTGCTTCCACCTCTTAGGTACTGTGAATAGTGCTGCCATTAACATGGGAGTGCAAATATCTCTTTAAGGTCCTGATTTCAATTCTTTTTGGTGTATACCCAGAAGTACGATTGCTGGCCCATATGGTAGTCCTATTTTTAATTTTTTTTAGAATGTCCATACTGTTTTCCACAGTGGTTGCACCATTTTACTCTCCTACCAACAGTGTACAAGAGCTCCAATTTCTCCACATTCTCGCCAACACTTAATGTCTTTTTTGGGGGGGATAATAGCCATCCCAACAGGTTTGAGGTAATAACTCATTGTGTTTTTGATTTGCATTTCCCTAATTGGTGATGCTGAGATCATTTCATATGCTTGTTGGTGTATCATCTTTAGAGAAATGTCTATTGAATACTTTGTACAGTTTTTAATTGGGTTATTTGAGTTTTGTTGTTGAGTTGTAGGAGTTTTTTAATATATTCTGGATATTAACTTCTTCTTAGATACATGATTTAAAAATATTTTTCCCATTCTACAGTTGCCTCTTCATTCTTTTGATTGTTTGCTTTGCTTTGGAGAAGCTTTTTAGTGTGATATAATCTTACTTCTCTATCTTTGCTTTTGTTCCCTGTGCTTTTGATGTTATATCCATGAAATGATTGCCAAGTCCAAAGTCATGAAGATTTTTCCCTATGTTTTCTTATAGGATTTTTAAAGTTTTAGGACTTATGTTAGATCTTTAATCAATTCTGAGTTAATTTTTGTCATTCTTGTGCATGTGGATCATTCTGAAGTTTTTTCAACATTTTTATTGAAGAGACTGTCCTTTCCTCATTGAGTAATTTTACCACCACTGTTGAAGATCATTTGGCCATATATATAAGGGTTTATTTGGGGGCTCTCTGTTCTATTTTATTGCCTTATTTGTCTGTCTTTATGCCAGTACCATCTTTTTTGATTAATATGGCTTTGTATTATGTTTTGAAATCAAGAAGTAAGAGTGCTGTAACTTTGTTTTTTTAAAATTGTTTTAGCAATTTGGAATCCCTTGAGATTCCATATGAATTGTAGGACATTTTCTATTTCTGCAAACAATGCTGATAGAATTTTGATAGGGATGACATAGAATCTATATATTGCTTTGGGTAGTATGGACATCATAACAATATTAAGTCTTTCAATCCATGAACACAGGATGTCTTTCCATTTTTTTGTGTCTTCTTTAATTTTTTCAGGAGTGTTTTAACTTTGAGAGTACAATTCTTTTACCTCCTTGGTTAGATTTACTCCTAAGTATATTTTTGATGCTATTGTAAATAAAATTATTTTCTTAATTTCTTTTCATATTGTGCATTGCTAGTATATAGAAGAGCAACTGACTTTTCCTTATTGATTTTGTATCCTGCAATGTAGCTTAATTTATTTATTAGTTCAAACAATTTTCCTGGTAGAATCTTTAGGGTTTTCTACTCTGAAAGGAAAACCAAATAATTTTTCTCTTACTTTACTCTCACACTCAACACTTCAGATTTTTCCCATACCAAGCTATTCTCCAGTGTACACCAACTGGGTGTTCTATAAATCAATTAAATTCTGACACTATCTACCTGGAGATAGTGCCAGATCTCATAGGTTAAAGACTCAGTTCCGTAAGATTTCCCTTTCACATGTTCAGCAGCCTGGAAGCTCATCAAATATTGTTTGAGAGTTTTATAGAGCTTGATCTCTAGCGCCGCCTTCTTCTCAGAAGTCAGTGGGTGTGACTGAAAAATCTCAAACCTCTAATCCTCTAATTTTGTGGTCTTTTTGCTTATTGGTCCCATCCTGAGGCTGCTAGGGGCCTTATCCTGAGTAACTTCATTAGGCATAAACTCAGTGTTATCAAAGGGGCTCATAATAAATAAAAAATACTCCTATTATTCAGGAAATTTCAGGGTTTGGGGAGTTCTGTGACAGAAACCAGAGCCAAAGATCAAATCTATTTCATATTATACTATAGGCCATCCCCTGGCCTTTGACCATGGATCCCTTATAACAAGAGGATCATAGCAGTTAAAAGATATTGACACATTACTAGAGTCCCATTCAATCATTAATAATTATTACAGTTCATTATTAAATGTATCAAAATGTCTCCCAGGGTAAGGCCACTCAGGTTTGCAGACTTTCATTCCATCTTTTCAGGTTCCAAATGCAGAAGTGGTCTCAGCAAACATATGGTTTCACCCTTTCAGGCATCTGGTATAATTGAGCTAAGAGACAATATTGTCTCTTGCTCTGAGTCTCTTTTGAAGTATTAATATAATATTGATTTTCCTCATTATATAACCCATTTATTCATTTTTAACCCCAGCTACTATTTTTCTTCCTCTCCATTTATACCCAACCTTTTTTACCTCTGAAGGGATATTAGGTTCAGCCACTGTACTGGTCTAGATTTCAGGTACCAATACTAGTTTAGCAAGTACTTCTCCCTCAGTCCACTCCCACTCATATAGGGTAAAGTTAAATAGATACAGAACGACTAGTAGGCTATCTTGATCATTAGGCAATACAGTTGCATTTACACTTAACCTCAATTTTTGTGGATGGCATAAAGGCACGGCCCACCTCATCAAGCCCTCAGTAATTCTGACAAAAAGGTTTAAAAATATGGGTACAGTTTCCTGCTTTAGAATTATCCCTTTTCTGACAACTGTAGCTATAGCTCTTGTCGTATGAGCACTGCATCAGGTAGAAAAAACAAAATTAATCTGATGTGGAGAACAAAGAAAGGAAAAAAAAATATGGTCATCATACCAGCATCTTACTTCATCCTCTCTTCCCCAGTGGAGAAAACAGGATAATTGTATATTGGGGACACTCCCTATGCCCCCCTCATGTTGAGTATGAACACACACTCATGAAGACATATAAGCCAGCTCTTCAGGCCTGTATCTTCCCTCATTTAAGATAACCAATGTTTCAATTGCCCATTCCAATTCCTTATCAAGCTATTATTCTGAGGATATATACAATTATTTATACCACCTTTCACCTTCTACTCTATATTGTTTTGGCTTGGGCAATCTAACTGGTTTCTGTTTAGCATATCCAATTAATATTACTTGAAGGGCAGATTTATATACCTTCTGTATTATAATACTAGGAAGGGGAAACATTCCCCAGACAGATGCAACATCCACCCCTATAATACAATCAGATAAAAGATATATAGCCACTTCACATTATGCCTGTTCAACATACCAATTCTCCTACAAAATTTAACCTTAATTCTACCAACCCTTACATTTATTACTGTAGCCTCCATTAAGATTTTATCATCAGTTTTTTATTTTTCAATACTAGGTAGGGAAAATATTCCCGAACCAGATAAAACATCCATTCCCATAGAACATTCAGGTAAAGAAGACATGATTTCTTCACATAAAGCCTCATTAAACATTCCAATTTTCATAATCCTATCAACGCTTACATTTTTATGTTCTCTCAATCTAATTATAGCCTAAATCAGGATTTCAGCAGTGAGTTTTTGGTACCACAGTACATGGAGCTCCTGTATCAAGGAGTTCTAGGAACTTCTCTTCTTCACCTCCTGAATTTTTTACCCACTTTTTTGTAAAAGGCTTTGAGCCTCCAGCAGGGAATTGAGCCAAGGAGTTCTGGCCCTTTTGTCAATCTTTATATTGATTAATTTTCCTGGCCATTGCCCCAGGCAGTTTCAGATCTGATCTGATCTCTTAGGCTCTCTTCATTTTTCTTTGTTTTTTTTTTTTTTTT
>VBSM01000656.1:2077433-2102824 GCA_008086735.1 Cheirogaleus medius | reverse complement strand
AATTTCTTTCTATTTTTAGTAGAGGCGGGGTCTTGCTCTTGCTCAGGCTGGTCTAGAACTCCTGACCTCAAGTGATCCTCCTGCCTCGGCCTTCTAGAGTGCCAGGATTACAGATGTGAGCCACCACACCCAGCCAAAAGGAAATTTCTTTAACATAACAAAAACCATATATGAAAACCCCACAGCTAAAATCTTATTCAATGGTAAAAGACTGCAAGCTTTTCCCCTAAAGATCAGAAACAAGGCTAAGATGTCTGCTTGTGCCACTTCTATTTGACATATTGTTGGAAGTCTTATCCAGAAAAATTAGGCAAGAAAATGAAATAAAAAGCATCTGAATCGGAAAGGAATAATTAAAATTATCACTGTTTGTGGACGACATGATATTATATGTAGAAAACCCAAAAGATTCCACCAGAAAACCTTTCAAAACTAATAAACAAATTCAGCCAAGTTGTACACAAAATTAACACAATCAGTTGCATTTCCATACATTAATAATAAACAGCCCGAAATGGAAATTGAGAAAACTTTAAAAAATAATACCTAGGTAAGTTTACTTCCATCTACCATCTGAAATTAATTAATTAAAGGGAAAATCTCTATCTGGCACTGTGTAGGCCATACCTTGGACCAGAACCTATAGCCAAGAGAAAGGGTAAATATGATTGTCCTGGCCGAGTCATACACCGCCCTTGTGACCAAGTGGGGTGGTGTGGAGTATTGTGACTAACCAAAAAGAACCACAAAAATTTGGGGAAAGGTAATTTCCCTGAAAGAAAAAGGGGTTAGGCTACTAGAAATCTGAGAAGGAATTATTGGGCGGAAAAAAATGGCCATTGTTTGGTTTCTGTTTTTTCTTCCTCTGATTTCTGGCTTCCATCTAGATTTTGTTTTCTACGCTATATCTTGCATACATTTCTTTATCTCTGCTCCATGCTGGTTCAGATTTAGATCTCAGTCCCTTTTCCTTGATTTCAATAAGACCCTGCTCATCTAGGATCTTTGTAGTAAAATTTTCTGAAGGGTTGTGGGGAGGGAGGGGTGTCTCATTTCGGGAATGCAAGGGATTTTAAGGAGAGTACTTGATAACTCGTTGCTTTTTTTTAAACAAGCTTTTTATTTCTAATTATTATGGGTACATAATAGTTATATATTTTATGGGGTACATGTGATGCTTTGATACAGGCATATAATATGAATTAATCAAATCAGGGTAATTGGGGCACCCATCACCTCAGACGTTTAACATTTCCTTGTGTTAGGAACATTCTACTCTTACAGAAACCCTTAAAGAATTCCTGGACTATTTCAGACAGCTCAGGATTCAGCTTCCCACTGTCTTTCTTGTTCATTCTACTTCCTCTGCTCTCTCCAGACTGTTCACCCTTTCCTATCAAGAGTCATTATAGAAAACAATATTTTCCATTTTCTCTTGCAGAGCAATTTTGTACTCCCTTTATACTCTTATGCAGTGCAGACCCTATCTCATGCTTATCCTTTTTTTTTTTTTTTTTTTTTTTTTTTTTTTTTTAGAGATGGGGTCTGGCTCTTGGTCAGGCTGGTTTCGAACTCCTGACCTTGAGCTATCCACCCGCCTCGGCCTCCCAGAGTGCTAGGATTACAGGCGTGAGCCACCGCGCCCGGCCCCTCATGCTTATCCTTTTAATCCTAAATAGCCTTTCTGGCTTGAAATATTTTTAAAAATCTGTTATCCTTATCAATATGGTGATTAGTAAATGTTATTCTTTGCTATAAAAAAGTTTTGTCTATTATAGAAAAAGCATTAGTGGGTGGTAAATTATATGATCTGTAATGCATTTATCTTTACCCAAGTCATAGGACACCTTACTTTTAGGTCCATAAACGTCTCTTCTGGTACCAATCTCTGCCTGGTAGCTCCTTCCCAAATGGCACACATAGTAAGTCAAAGGAATTGCCTCAAAAGTACTAATTTTATGAATCTAAACCTATAAAATGACAACAAATACCAGAAATTCTGTGAGGGCCTGTAAAATACTCAAAAGCTGCCTTGCTAGTATGTTGCCAGATTGCCTGCACTTTGGCTTCTGGTAATGTATATCCCAGTTTATACTCTAGTAACTGCCCAATGTCCAAGCACAATCAGAAGAGTAATCAAACATACCTGTCTTCATCATTCTGTACCCAAATAAAATGGTTTATTTGAATTAGTTCCTTTAGCTCATCACAGAAGGATAGATTAGACTCAGAATATTACAGTTGAAAGGGACATTAAGAGTTACCTAATATAATTACCCTCAATTTATAACCGAGGAAACCGAGACACAGATAATTTTTGTGACTCCTCAGTTGTTCTGTTCATACTCAATTGGATCCAAAATGCAGATCTCCTGACTCTTAGTCTATTGCTTTTCCCATTATTCCATCCAGGAGACTGCTTCCCCTAAAGATAGTTTTGCCCAAAGCCCTTGACTCAAATACTTTACACATTTTTAGTATGTTTTTCTTCACTGTAGCAACCAACACATTTTCAAGGACAATAAAGTATTTTTTTTACACCAGTGGAACAAAAATACACTATGAAAACGATAACAGTTGTAAAGTTTGTCATTCTGTTATTTTGTCTTTAAGTAAGTAGGAGAGCCTGTGGGAGCAACTTGGGGTAATAAAGGTTAATCACTGGGAGCTTGAGGGTGCTTATGCTTAATTGGTGGGTGATTAAAGATCCTCAAGGTTAATAGCCGTGTTTTTAAAGACAGTAATTCCCTTCATAGAAAGCTTCCCCAGGGATTTGCCAAACCTATCAATCAGTTCTAGCCACTAGCCAATTGGATAGAAAATTTGGGAGCTTAACTCAAATGGAATTTAGGAGTGAGGTAGATTACCTTAGCCATTACTATAACTTTAATTTTCTTTGAAAACAGTTTGGTCACTTTCAGAGCATTCCATTCTTTCCTTCTTTTACATCCAAATGGTTTTGGTTTTGTCATATAAGTGAAACCCCAAATGGTACTTTTTCTAAGGTCCATAAAGCTCATAAAATAAGTTTATTACTTTGAAGTCTAGATGCTTGTTTAGAAACTATTTAGTTAGGTGTTTAGAAGTCCAATCAAAACTGATTTGCTAACCATTATGGGATACTAATTAGACACTAGCTAGTGACCAAGGCATGTTCAATGTATAGGGTAATTTCTCATGGGTACGATGTACATTATTCTGGTTATGGGTACATTAAAAGCCCTCACTTCACTATTATGTAATCTATCCATGTACCAAAATTACACTTGTGCCCCATGAATTTATTCAAATAAAAAAGTATGGTAAAAATAAACAAATATTTAAATAAATATTTAACTTGGAATGGACCTTAAAGAGTTTCCACTTATTTTACAGCTGGTGAACTAAGGAGGTCCAGGGATACCGAATGATTTGCTCAAGGTCACCAATCTCAGCTAAGTCTAGGATCTGGTCATTTGATGCCTGGCAACCATTTAGTTATAGCTAGCCCATGGCTGTTTCTGAGCTAAATATTACAGTTTTGATTTAACATGTATGTAAAAAAATCATCTAGGGAAGGCTGATAAGTCAGTCTTGTATTCATTTGGTATCTTGTGTTTTTAAAGTCTACAAAGAAGACATATAACTGGAAACAAAATATCATTAATATAAGAAGTGGAAGAAATTTATCCCGCTGTAACTTTCTCATAAGTAACAGAAGCTTTTAAATCTCATGTTGGACTAGAGTCAGCTATCCTTCTTGGCAAATCACAGTTGCTTTGTTATTTCTTACTAATGAATAAATCTTTGATAAATTCTTCTAGAGAAATCAGACATTAATGACTTCATGGACTAGTATACAGGTTGTTATAGAAATTGTTTATGCTACTCACTGACAAATTTTCAAAATTTCATCACCAAGTATAGTTTAGGTGTATGTATGCAATAGTCATTTATCTCCTTTTGTCAATAATAACTTGTTCCTTAAATAAATGAAAATGGATACCTAAGATTGATTTATTTAAAATCACTCAGTTGGGAAATTCATTCCCACATGCCAATCACCTCCTTTTAATTCTCTTACCTTGTTGTGTCTTGTAAAAGAAAAGAGAAAATATGCTGCATTCCTACTGCAACATTTAGGTAATATGTTTAATTAATGGAAATAGGTTTGTCATTTTATTTTGATTACCTGGAATTTTTAAGCAACATGAGATTTATGCAAAGGATAAAATTTGTGGCATGATCCAGAGAGGTCTATTGGAAAATATGGTCAGCGGCTCTTAGAAGGATGCTTTATAGCAAGCTCAGGGCTCTCAGCATATGGTTGTGTGTAAGCATATGCAGTAGGCTAAAGCCATAACTCATAGGTATGCATTCACAGTAATCCTTATAATTAAGTAGGAAATTACAACAAAAATGCCCAAGTGTTACTTAAAAATGAAACCTATTAGCTTTTGGTCAATCATGATGAAATAATAATCACTGTGAGGAATTTCCCATTTCCTATTCTCAGCAGTGTTGCTTGATCCTCAGATTTGTTCATAAGGAATAATAACAACCACTTGCAATTCAGTCAAGATTCAGAAACTGCCAATAGTTTAGGATTCTAAACTACTAGATGTTTCATTTTTGATTACTTGATCATTTTTAACTTGACTTAAATTCATCCTGTTCTCTAAGATGCACATTGAGAAAAGGTATCTTCTTATACTTGAAAATTAATCACAGGGAAAATCAAGATTGAGTAGAGTTTTTGCCTGCAGAAAATGAACGCTGGTTGATATTCCTCATTAGTTTAACATCATATTTATTAAAAACATGTAGAAAATGGGCATAAATTCTCATATAAAATTGTTAAAAATGAGGCTTGTTTTTTGTTTCTCCAAAATTTTGAAATAGAATAAGTGAATGGAAGATAGAGAGAGCTGTATATTTTGACTCAGTACAGAGAAAAATACCTAATTATTATAGTTGAGGACAATGAATTGGGCCAATTCTTGAAGCAGCAGGCTTTCTGCCACTAGAAAGCAGAAGTTGGAGGCTGGATGGTCTCATTGTAGGTATGCTATAGAGAAAAGAATCCCTAAATAGGGAAAGAGGCCAGACTAGGTGAGATACATGGTTTTACTTAACTGTAGGATTCTAGATTTCAGATCTTTTTTCTTTGTTTTGACAACAATTTACATCAAAATTTGCTATACAACAGGTCCTAGGCCATAGGATCTCTCAGATCAATTTAGTATGTATAAGTATGAAAGGGTACCCTTGTACCTCAACCTTATCAGGCTTATATTTTTATATGTAACTTATATGTCTTAACCTATAGGAAAGACTAAAATACAGAATTCTGTGCATCATAGCAGACTTTTGTAACTTGTATCTTAGGTCTTACACTGGGGCTTCCCTGAAGCAGCTGTAAAATTATATTTCTTGGACCATAAATACAAGCATCTTAAATTTACTGGTTTTTACATGAAACTTTCAAGATTTGATATAATATGAAACACAGTGAAATACAGTGGATACATGCTTGGAGAGTGAGCAATGGATTAAATAAAATTAAGTCATCCATCAGCTATTCAAAGAACAACAAAAAGAATTTACCTTTTTATACTGTTTTTTATTTCAAAAAATCAAAGGGTACATGTGTTTTCTGAAACATGGATAAATTGTATCATGCTGAAGTTAGAGTTTTCACCAGAATAGTGTACGTTGTACTCAATAGGTAGATTTTTATCCCTCCCCCACTCTCTCCCCTTCTTAGTTTCCATGTCCTTTACTGCTCCTTAAGACCATATATATCCTTCATTTAGCTCCCACTTATAAATGAGAACATGTGGTATCTGTTTTTCCATTCCTGAGATACTTCACTTTGGATAATGGTCTCCAATCTCATCCAAGTTGCTGCAAAAGACATTATTTCATTCCTTTTTATGGCTGAGTGGTACTCCATGGTGTGTGTGTGTGTGTGTGTGTGTGTATATCACATTTTCTTTATCTACTCATCAGTTGTTAGGCACTTAGGTTGATTCCACATTTTCTTATTGTCAATTGTGAGGTTGATTTATACAATAATTAAATACATATTACAGGGGACTCTTATTTCATTAATGCCAAATCATTCATTGAGGTATGATTAACATACAAAAAGCAGCACATAATTAATATATACAACTTGATGAATTTGGAGATATATACCATCATCACTATCAAGGCCACAAACATAATCATGATCTCAAATGTTTCCTCTCACTGCTTTTATTTTATTTATTTATTTATTTGTTCTTTCTTTCTTTTGTAGTGGGAACACTTAACATAAGATCTGCCTTCTCGACAGAATAATGGCCAACAAACATATGAAAAAAATCTCAACATCTCTAATCATCAGGGAAATGCAAATCAAAACCACAATGATCTACCACTTATTCCCAGTGAGAATGGCTTTCATCAAAAAGTTCCAAAACAATAATTGTTGGCATGGATGCAGAGAGATAGGAACACTCTTACACTGCTGGTGGGACTGCAAAGTAGTACAACCTCTGTGAAAGCAATATGGAGATACCTAAAAGAGATACAAGTAGATCTACCATTTGACCCAGCAATCCCATTACTGAGCATCTACCCAAAAGAACAAAAGACATTCTATAAAGAAGACATCTGCACTTGAATGTTTATTGCAGCAAAATTCACAGTTGCAAAGTTGTGGAAACAACCCAAGTGCCCATCAATACATGAGTGGATTAATAAAATGTGATATATGTATACCATAGAGTAGTATTCAGCTATAAGAAACAATGATGATCTAGCACCTCTTGTATTATCCTGGATAGAGCTGGAACCTATACTACTGAGTATGCCAAGAATGGAAAAATAAGCACCACATGTACTCACCATCAAATTGGTTTTAACTGACCAACACCTAAGTGCACATATAGGAATAACATTCATCGGGTGTCAGGCAGATGGGAGTGGGGAGGAGGGGATGGGTATATACATACATAATGAGTGTGATGCGCACCATCTGGGGGATGGTGCTTGAAGCTCTGACTCGGGACTGTGAGGGCAAGGACAATATACATAATCTAAACATTTGTAGCCCCATAATATGCTGAAAAAAAAGATCTATCTTCTCAGCAAACTTTTCAGTATACAATACAGTATCATTAATTATATGCACTATGTTGTACCATAGATCTCCAGAACATAATCATATTAATATTTAGTAGGGATATTGCATATCAATTAATAAGTATTTTGTAATTATAGTTATTCTTAATACTTTTGTCTTTTAAATTTTATACTAGAGTTAAAAGTGATTTTTGTACCACCATTAAAGTATTACTATAACCTTGTTTGTCTATATATTTACTTTTACCAGTGAGATTTATGCTTTCATATGCTTTCATATTGCCTTTTAGAATCTTTTCTTTTTAACTTGTAGAACTCCCTTTGGCACTTTTTATAAGGCAGGTATAATTGTAATGAACTCCCTCAGTTTTTGTTTATTTAGGAAAGTATCTTTTCTTCATTTTTAGAGGGCAAGTTTCCCAGGCATAGTAATTTTGGTTGGCAGTTTTTTCCCACTGAATCTTATACTTGAAGTAGAGTCTAATCACATATAAGAAGTAACCTCGAACTTCTCTGATAACTCTCATGGAAAAACAAAGCAAAACAAAACAACAATAACTACAATAATCATTGGCTTTACTAACTTCTTAGCTTATAGGTATTTCCTGCAATCTCAGAAAACAGTGAAAATTTTTAACCTTCATTAGGAAATCTGAGGAACTTCATCTACAAATGAAGGTGCTAAACAGGTATTTTCTTGGTGGCTATGGGGGCCAGATAGATTATATAATTGAGTGTAACAGACGGGGTTTAACTGCTTTTTTTGTTTTTATGGAAAAAAATGTTACTGTCCCGATCTACCTTACATTTTCTACTTTTGTCATAAACAGATATAGTAAAATAATTCTCAACTATGAGAAAAATCAATAGTAAAATTGTAATGATAAATGGCATATGGTATAGGGCCTTAGTAATGGAAATAATATAGAATGTTGGTACCTCAAGTGGAACAGAGAGCTCACATCCCATCTGAAAGTGGCAGCTACTATTCAGCTAAGAAAGAATATGAGTATAGTGGTGCCATCTTTTCCAAAATATTAAGAAAACTGGAAACCCAGAATTTTATATGATATCTCCTGATTTAAAAATATTGGCAACTAATACAAAACTATTTTTAAAACACTGTGTAACCCAACAAAAACCATCTGTGTGTCAGTTTTGTTTTGAATTTTCTCTAGGCATTCTGAGTGAGTACAGCAAAGCCAATTTGAGAACATATATTAGGAACACATCATAAAGATTGTAAGCAAGCCATGCCAGTTTTAATCTCTGGTAGCTGGTCTTCCCATTATCCACTCCCTGGGCCTGGTGACCCATGGAAATGTTTACCTGTCTTTTAAAAAGAGGAAAGGGCACATTTTTGAAAAGAGGGCTTGGGAAAACATCTGTTCACTAATATCGTTTGCCAGGCAGTTGCTACTTATTGAGCACATTTTGTGGCCAGGAGATCTTTCAGACATCAATTATTCATCAAGGGAAATTTACAGGGTAAATATTATAATTCCTGTTTGTTGTGGCACTGTACAGACACATGGTGGACCCTCATGCAAATTTTTGTCAAGATGTAGTGTCTAATAATGACACACACACACAAATATACACTAAGAGGCTATTTTATTAGTTACATAATGAGGCTTTCTGGGAACATCAGGGTAGCCTTCTCTAGCTGGTATGAAAATGGCTTGAGAGAGATGGAAGGAGATTGGCTTATGATTTTTACTGTGATTAGGAGTGGAGCAGGTGTGAGGGTTCCTATTCACAGGTAGGAGCTAGCATGATTTGAATCTTCTGTCAGTTTCAAAAGAGGGAGCACCCTGGTTTTCTTATCAGGTTTCTAAGTTATGGGGACAGAATGGGGAAGAGATAGAGGTGTGGCTTAAAAACTGTCATCAGTCAAACATCAAAAAGATGAAGTCAGTGTTTATTACAATATTTTTTTCAAAAAATGTAGGGAGTACAATGATTTTTTGTTACATGGATTCATTGTATCATGCTGAAGTCAGGGTTTCCAGTGTATCCATCACCAGAATAGTATACTTTTTACCCAAGAGGTAGATTTTTATCCCTTACTCCCCTCCTATCCTTCCCCTTTATTAGTTTTTAATGTCCATTATACAACTTTATGGACATATATATCCCTCATTTAGCACCTACTTATAAGTGAGAACACGTGGTATCTGTTTTTCCATTCCTGAGATACTTCACTTAGGAAAATGGTCTCCAGTTTGATCCAAGTTGCTGCAAAAAACATTATTTCATTCCTTTTTATGGCTGAGTAGTACTCCATAGAATGCGTGCATGTGTATGTATATTTATATTGTGTGTATATATACACACACACACACATACATATATACCATGTTTCCTTTATTCACTCATCTGTTGATGGACACTTGGGTTGATTACATATCTTTGCAATTGTGAATTGTGCTTGATTAGTACTCAGGTGCAGGTGTCTTTATTATACAATGACTTATTTTCCTTTGGGTAGTTACTCAGTAGTGGAATTGTGGAATAAAATGGTAAGCTACTGTTAGTTCTTTGAGGAATCTCCATACTGCTTTTCATAGCAATTGTACTAGTTTACATTCCTACAAACAGTATATAAATGTTTTATTTTCACCACATCTGTACCGACATCTATTGTTTTTTTACTTTTTAATAAAGGCCATTCTGACAGGGGTAAGGTGATATCTCATTGTGGTTTTAATTTGCATTTTCCTGATGATTAGTGATGTTGAGCATTTTTTCATATGTTTGTTGGCCATTTGTCTATCTTCTTTTAAAAAACTTCTGTTCATATCTTATGACCACTTTTTAATGGGGTTGTTAGTTTTTTTCTTGCTGATTTGTTTGAGTTCTTTGTAGATTCTGGATATTAGCCTTTTGTCAGATGTATAGCTTGCAAATACTTTCTTCTATTCTGTATGTTGTCTATTTACTCTGTTGATTATTTCCTTTGTCATGCAGAAACATTTTAGTTTAATTAAGTTCCATTTTTTTATTGTTACTGTATTTGCTTTTGGGGTCTTAGACATAAATTCTTTGAGTACATCAAAAAGATAATCCATCATGATCGAGTGGTGCATCCCAGGGATGCAAGAATGGTTCAACAGACACAAATTAATAAATGTGATTCATCATATAAATAGAAGTAATAAAAAATCATCTCAATAGATGCAGAAAAAGCATTCAGTAATATTAATCCAACACAACTTCATGACAAAAACCCTCAACACACTAAGCATAGAAGGAACATACCTCAAAATAATAAAATGTATTTATGAAAAACCCACAGCCAACATCATACTGAATGGGGAAAAGTTGAAGTATTTCTCCTAAGAACTGGAAGAATACAAGGGCGCCCACTGTCACCACTTCTATTCTATGTAACACTGGAAGTCCTAGCTAGAGCAATCAGGTAAGAGAAAAAAAGTAAAAGGCATCCAAATTGGGAAAGAGGAAGTCAAATTATCTTTGTTTGATGATGATATAATATTATATCTAGAAAACTCTAAAAACTCCACCAGAAGACTCCTAGAATGGATAAATAAATCCTCTAGATTTTCTTATTCATGTGTACGTAGGTTTTCATAGTACTCATGGATGATATTTTGTATTTATGTGGTATGAATTGTAATGTCTCTTTTTTCATTTCTGATTGAGCTCATTTGGATCCTTTCTCTTTCTCATTAATCTAGCTATTGGTCTATTGATTTTATTTATTTTTACAAATAACTAACTTGTCATTTCATTGATTATTTGTATTTTTTCTTTCACTTTCATTTAATTCTACTTTGAGCTTTGTTAATTTCTTTTCTTCTGCTAGCTTTTGGTTTGGTTTGTTCTTCTTTTTCTAGTTCCTTGAAGTGTGACATTAAGTTGTTAATTTGTGATATTAATATTTTTGTCTTTTCATGTAATCATGTAAGTCTTATGAACTACCCCCTTAGGACTGCTTTTTCTGGATCCCATAGATTTTTGGAAGCTTCTGTCATCTTTGTTGTTGAATATCAAAAATTTTTTGAGTTATCCCTTAATTTCACCATTGACCTAAGGATCGTTCAGCAGCAGGTTGTTTAATTTCCATGACTTTGTGTAGGTTTGAGAGTTCATGGGATTCAAATAGTTTATGGAATTATCCAAGATGATATGGTAGAATAAGAATTCAAACCCAGGTCTAGTTCTAAAGCGACTACTTCCTCTTACTATAAAATTTGAGGTCATAAACTGGCAGCCCAACTTATAATGTAAGGAATTAGTTGCTTACATTTAAATATAAGATTTTACACATAAAGAAATCAGGTGTGAATTCCCAAATATATAGCTTTCTGGAGCTGAATAGAGGCTGCCCCTTTTGATGGGACATGCTGTCTTCAGTTCATAACTGTCCCCATTACTTCTTATTGTCTCTTAACACTGGAGCAGAATATCACGTGATATTTATAATTACACATGTACTATTGCTCTTCAGAAGTTTAATTGTGATGTGTCTGGGCATGAATTTCTTCTGGTCTATCCTGTTTGGGATTCATTTCTGCTTCATGAATCTGAAGGCTTTTGTATTTTACAAAATTCTGAAAGTTTTCATCAATTATTTCTCCAAATACTTTTTCAGCTGCACTCTCTCCTCTACTTCTGGGACTCTGATGATATGAATATTGGATCTTTTTGTCATTGTCTTTCCTGAGGATGTCTGAGGATCTGTTCTTTTATTTTTTTCAGTCTATTTTTTTCTCTGTTGTCTAAACTGGGTAAATTCTGACCTCATGTCTCAGTGATTTTATTCTGGGTCATTTTCACTTTACTATTGAACCAATAGTAACCAGTGAGTTTCTTATTTCAGTTATATTATTTCTCCATTCTTTGTATAATTTCCCCTTAAAAAATAAATTCTATTACTTTGGTGAGATTTTCTATTTTAACATTTGTTTCAAGAGAATTTGTACTTGCTTATTGAAGCATTTTTATGATGGCTGCTTTAAAATCATTGTCAGATTGTCAGATAATTCCAGCATCTGATTCATGTTGTTGTTGTTATCAGTTCATTATCTTTTCTCACTCAATTTGCGATCTTCCTGGTTATTGGCATGATGGGTGATATTTTATTGTCCTTTGGACACTTTGGCTCTTATGTTAGAAGACTTTGAGTACCATTTCAATCATTTGTCATAATAGGCAATTACCCTATTTAGATTTAACACACAGGGCCTGGCCTACTTTTGTGGGCTGTGTCTCCAATGACAATTTAATTTTCAGAACATTTGCAGTGCTATTTTGGTCTGTTTGGTTTGTCTGATGTCACTAGGGTACATGCTGATTCCTGCTGGTGTTGCCTGAGGGGGAAGCCTCTCTAGGTTGGGGAAGGAAGCATCCAGCCTGCAGAGATAAAGAGAACTTCCCTGTTTTGGTGCATGTTGTGGCTCCTCTTCCAGTTCTATCCAATGTCTCTAGGTGTGGGAGGATAGCCTCAGGCCCAGGGACAGGAACTGCTTCTTAGGCTAGATCACTTATTATACTGGGACCCCCTTGTCAGTGCCATCCAGCTGTCTAGTATTTCTCAATGGGAGAAGGATCCAAAGACCACTTTCTGGCTGTGTACTTGTAGCAGAATTCCCCCTGTTGGTATTGTTTGACTATCTGATATTCTATGTAGGGGTAGGAAGTACCAGGTCCAACAAGGTAGGAGAGTGCTTCCCCTTGATACTTATTGTTAGTGGGGCTTCTCATCAGTACCGTTTGCTGGTGCCTCTGGCAGTGACTGCTGTTGTAAACAGGACTATGCAATCTGGGGAAGAAATAACTCTATCTGAATCACTTTTTGTTGTTGATTTGGGGGTGGGAGATGCTGCACTTGGATTGTCTGCTTCTGTTGAGTAGTGTCTTAAGATACTCTGCTGCTATGTTGTTTCTCCAGTCAGTGTTCCTCACTGGTCTACTTTTCTAGTTCCACATTTTAGATGTTTCCTTTGGTTCCATCTTACATCGTTTCCAGGGTTCATAGTTGTACTTATTGGGGGAGACAAGGGAGAGATAAATCTACATGATCTTGTCTTGCTTGCACATCAATTTTCTTACACTTGATCCACTTTACTTATATATGTTAACCTTCCTAGCACCCATGGCCATTCTAATTTTTATCCTCTGTACTAAACTCTCTATCCCAAAGACAAAAACCTGTACATCAGAGTATTATTTATGCTGAGGCATAGGCCTCATAGTTATACTTCCTTCCAGTCTATGTCAGACGTTTGTTATATGATTTCCTCGAGAAGAGAGCTTTGTCTTGAAAACAGTGTCTTCTATTGGTGATATGGTACTGTGTTGTATAGCAGAACACGTCCAAAGATTTAGAATTTATGTGTGAAACAGTATTTGAGATGTATTACTTCCCTCTTTTCCTAGTCAATTATATTCATAAACAACCTCAAGAAAACTTCTCCTTATCCTCAAAAAAATTTCCAAAGAGAAAGTCTCCTACAGACCCTTTGCAAGAAAACCACAGGAAAAAAAAAGTTGCTTAACTTTCTCTTACATCCCATGAGTTTTACAAACCTCTTCTTAAATATTTATTCCCCAGAAGTCCTACTATGCTTTGGATCCAGCCTACATTTTAAGTTTCATTGCTTATCTCCACCCTCTTTGTACATTCAGTTATTCAAACACATTATGCTCTTGTTTTTTTTTGCCTTCAGGCCTTCCTATTTGCTGCTCCTTTGTCTGGAATATTTTCCCCCACCACATCACCTCAACTAAAATGACTTATTCTTCATATTACAGCTTAGATGTCAGAGTTCTTCTAGCAAGTCTTCCCTGACCCTTTCTTCTACCCAAGACATCAGGTACACCTGTTATGTACCCCTTGTCACAGCTCTGTCCTTTTTATGTCCCTCACCCCATTTTTAAATTTTTAAAAATTTTATAAAATTTCAAACTTAGAGAAAAGTTTCAGTGAGTCATGCTTTACTCATATTAACCAATTATCAATTATTTATATTTTGCCCTATTTACTTTCTCTTTTTCTCTCTCTCAACTATTAAAGACTAAGTTGCAGACATTGTTCCTCAGTGCCCTTAAATACTTTAGTATATATTCCCTAAAAGCAACACATTATTTTATAAAACTACAGTATAATTATAAAAATCAGGAAATTTAAGTTTGATAAAATTTTATTATATACGTCAGGATCCATAATCAAATTTTGTCAATTTTGTCATTGTCTTTTTATTAATAGCTATTTTTTAAGTCCAGGATTCATTCTAAGATCACACATTACATTTAGTTTTCATGACTCTTTAGACTCTTTTAACCTAGAATAGTACCATTCTTGACCTTGACATTTTTTAAGTACAAGCCAGTTACATTGTCTAATGTGCATCTATTTGGTTTTCCTGATATTTTCTCATGATTTAGATTTCAGTTATACATACCTGATGGTTGCCACATGTTGTTGCCCCATAGCACTACTGGGGAGAATTTACTCCTCACCTCTTGCAATAACCACTGTTCAATGCCATGTCCACTTTATTGCTGAGAGCCCCTACTTGTATATTTGCAACAGTAGCCCATTAACAACATCCAACCTGGAAAGAGTCAGTACTAGGTCCCTGAAACTTCTCTCTTTCCAATCCTTTCTGATTCCTTTGTCCCATTCTAAAAGAATGAACCTGTGTATGAAAGGAGAAATATTCCTTGAATATCTACCATCAATCTTCACATCAGTCATGTGAGGTAGGAATTATTGTCCCACTTTGTATAAGAGAAAGTGAAGCTTTCAGAGCTGGAACAGGTATTTGAAGCTAGGTCTTTGAGCATTCACTTCCTCTTAGGAGAGGTTTGATTCTTGTGTAATTCTCTTGTTATTTTGAGTCACCTGAGTGTAGCTGAACTCATTCCAGTTCTTTCTTCTTCTCTACCTCCCTCCCCATAATCCTGTGAGATACCACTACAAATTTAGACCTTCACATGTGTACCTTGGAAGTGTTATAAATATACTGCTTATTCTTATGGCTCCATTTACAGAACAAATTATGTGGTTACACATTAAGACTGTTGTTTCCTTGCTCATTCTTAAGGAAGGCATTAGTTAGCCTGAGAATACACTAGGTAGTTGGCACATTTTATACATTTAATGGATTCTGTCCCTGAACAACCAGCAGTTCTTGTATTTCTTAAAGTTTCAACTTCACAGGGAAGCTGAACACAAGATTGTATCACTGGCTTTGGTCCAAGAAATGACAGGCACTCAAAGTCAGGGAACTCCTCTGCTTCAGTGAAACCCAAGTAGACATAAGCTCACTTTAAGAAGAGGTTACTGGGCCAGGTGCAGTGACTCATGCCTGTACTCCTAGCACTCTGGGAGGCCAAGGTGGGAGGATCGCTTGAACTAAGGAGTTCAAGACCAGCCTGAGTAAGAGCAAGACATGATCTCTACAAAAAATAAAAAAATTAGCTGGGTGTGGTTGTATGTGTCTGTAGTCCCAAGTACTCGGCAGGCTGAGGCAGGAGGATTGCTTGAGCCCAGGACTTTGAGAATGCTATGAGCTATGATGATGCCACAGCACTCTAGCCTGGGCAACAGAGCTAGACTCTGTCTCAAAAAAAAAAAAAAAAAAAAAAAGACTGGGTTATCAGGCAGTGGAAGGCCAATTAGGCAACTTGATGGAAATTTTTCTGAAGAGGTTACAGTTAGATGGGAAATAATAACTAAAGCCAATTTGTTGGGTTGGCAGTAATTATTGTTTTTAATAGTATTATTACTATTTTTTGAAACTCCAACCAAGCAATGGATTCTCTTGATAAACTAAAAGGGATTTGAAAGTCATTTTATAGACAAGGAAACTGAGGTCCAGTGTAGTCAAATGACTTTCCAGAGGTTACTTAGGAAATAATAGGATTTAGTTTGAGCTAATAATACTTAAACTCCTGGACTCCTCTCATTTAGAACCCTTCATACTGCTGTCCACATTAGACCATAAATACTTTGGAAATGCCACCCTGGGACATGGAGAAACCATTATCTATGCTGCCAGTGATTTGACAAATGCAAGATGTTCTGTGACCATCCTAGATTTTTTTTTCTTAATGATAAAATACATGTTAAATTGATATGATTCTGTCAACCAAGGATGATGCTACTTTTATCTGTCTCACCTCTAGAGAAAAACATGCTTATTCTTCATTGTGAAACTTAGAATTCCCTGCATTTGTCAACCATATCTCTTATAAACTTTGAAGATCATTTCCCCCATATCCTATCTCATGCTTAGCATTACAACTGAAAATGACGTGTAAGTATTCACAACTTTGAATTGTATCAGAATTGACCTATAATTTCTGATGTTCTTTAGCAGATTTTCAATGGTATACACTTCTTCCTTCTTTCCTTCCTTTCTGCCTTCACTGCTGCTGTCTACCATGCTCAGGTTTCCCCTATATACTGTTTATGTACCTGGTCTAATTGCCTAGGTTCTCAAGAGAGCAGCCTATTGTAAATCCCAGCCAAATATATCTACTCTTTTTCTAATCGGAACTTTTGCCTTGGCTTCTGCCTCCCTCTATCCGAATGAACTGAGCCTTATCTTGAGGATAACCTGTGAATCTTCTTTCCTTATCTATTCTGGACTAAAATCAAGATACAGTCAACCTCCTCACCCCCATATTATCTCTGGGACCCACCCAGATATCACTTAGTAAATGTCTCCAAAATTATTCAACCAAGTGTTATTGCTTAACGTGCTACAGGTTGAGTGTCACTTATCTAAAATGCTTGAAAACAAAAGTATATTAGATTTTGATTTTTTCTAAATTTTGGAATATTTACATATACATAATTACGTATCTTGGTGATGAGATCCAAGTCTAAACATAAAATTCATTTATGCTTGCTATACCCCTTATACACATAGCTTAAAGGTAATTTTATACAACATTTAAAAAATTTTGTGCATGACACATAGTTTGTGTTAGGTACTTATGTGTGGAATTTTCCATTTGTGACATCATGTTGGCACTCAAAAAGTTTCAGATTTTAGAGCATTTTAGATTTTGGATTTTCAGATTAGGGATGCTCAACCTGTATCTACCAGTGTTTCCTCTCTGATCCCTTCATGGTTCTCCCCACCAGATATACTGATGGTCTTCCTAGAACAAGAGGAGAACCAGTGTCTGCCTCCTATTTACCCTCAGGGTAGGGTATTGTTCCATTCCCTCATGAGGTCCTCTAGCCTGTTTTATCCATATTGTCAAAATAATAAATAACAGGTTATATTAATTCAATGCTTATGTGCCTGGAACTTTGCTAAATGCTTCATAAACATTATTTTGTTTAATCTTTCCAATAACTCTGAAATAGGCACTATTATTAGTTCCATTTTATGCATGGGGAAAAAGGGTTAGAGTAATCAAGTAACTGATTCAAGGCCATATATTAGTAAGTGTTGTAGATAAGATTTGAACACAAAAAGTTTGAGTTCTCAGTCATGTCTCTTAACTATTGTGTTATATACTGCTTCCTGTTTCCTTGCAATCTTTGATATTAGTCAAGGCCAAGATTTGAGATTATGGGGGCTCAGAGGATGGGGATAGAGACCAAAAATAACCATATTCAATGCTTGAATTAATTAGGGAGTAGTTGTCCCTGGTATCCAAATAGAGCAGTAGGCTGAATCAAGATTCCCCACATTAGCAGACGTCTTTTTAAACTTCCAAACTGCTTAGTGGAGTTTACATAAAGTGCCAGGCCCATTGGGTCTGCTAAACAAATGGCAGCTATGATTACTATTGTTACTTTAATAATAATGATTGTTACCAAAAGTTCAGTACTTGTCCCCAAAGCTGAATCAGTGAGAACGAACAAGGATGAGGACAAGCAGTTTGAGGAAAAAGAAAGAGAAGTTTACTAATTCACTGGCAAATGTGGAGGGTGGCAGATTAGTGACTTGAAAAACTGCTGTCCTGCCTTTAGGCAGAAATACAGGACTTTTTAAAGGGGGATTTTCAGAGGTTGGGCTGGGGTCTATGTCTGTGTGATCAGTGTCTCATGTTGTGGCTTTGGGCTATTGTAGTTTAACTGTAGTTGTCTTTGGTCGACCTTTTCTCTAGTGATGAGGATCTTGTGACTTCCAGACAATTCTGTTGAGCCATCTCCTGTGGTATGAGGTACTAGAAAACAAAGAACATTTTCATGCCCTTTGGATTATTGACATCAGGAAGGAATGCAAGTTTTAATTCCCAAAAAGGGTGGGGGTTTTAAAGAGACAAATCATAAAACATTTTGCCCTTTTTCAGACCTTTACCTCTGTTACATAATGAAGATAGAGAAGCACTTGAATACAATGGAGACTAAAAAAATAAAAGGCATTATTTTAAAAAGTAAGCTGACAAATCAAAGCCTGACATTTTTAAAATCAGTATCTTTTTGATTTCCACTGAGAGAGATGTAGCAGAATAGATGGTGCTGATGCTACTCTAAGAGTCTCTCTAAATAGAATTGCTCAGCACTCAGCAGTGAGAAGCCCCAGGTGTCAGGTTCATGGATTCCAGGCTACAGATGGCTAGCTCCAGGGACTTCTCAAGTATTCTTGATGGACCCACTCTGGAATGACAATGAATATACCCTGGGGAATATGCACCATTAATACAGATTACTTTTCCTGAATTTAGTTGACTCTTCCCCTCAATGGACTAGATTCCATGAGAAATGAAAAAGATTTTAGGGGCCTACATAGTGACAAATAGCCATCTTTTCAGATTTTCTCTTTTATGCAGATTTTAGCAAACTTTTATTAACTAATTCCTTGCCAGGCCTCATGTTGTGGAGCTACCAATAAGGCACTTGAGGCTATAGCTGACATAAGCAGTGAAAGGTCCCCATCTGTCTCATCTCCCTCCCACTACGATTTCAGGTGAGCTATAAGTTGGCTCACCAAGGTCAAGGCTCAGTTTGAAACCAGGTTGGTATTCAATGTTCTGTGATTATATCACAACAAAATTAATGGACATAGCTAGAATCATATCTGTGACCTTGACCTTTGAAGCAGCCGACCTCTTTTTCCCTATAACATAGCATCCCATGTCTTTATGGCAGGACCAGTGTGTTTCATGTTTCCAGTTCATATGGGACTTCATCTGGAACTAGGGAGCTTATCCTCAGAAAGATGACCTAAGCCCTTACTGTTTCTACCAAGATTTCACAGGAACTAGTAGCAGGCTCAGTATCTTAAGTCCATTTTTCCTTGACAGAAACAATAGTATGAATTATTCAGTATGCTGCAGGAAGACCATAAATTGAGCATTGCACAGTTTAACTGTAGTTGAATCTAGGATTACTAATGCAATATAGTGATTAAGCCTAAAGTTGCACAAAAATGAAGGTTTTTTTCTCCTCCTATTTGGAGGTGTTGTGGGCCATGTATCTGAGTTCAAACTTACTCCTCCCAAAAATCTTCTCACTTCCCTATTCAGAATAATCCTGTATAAAGAATTAAGAACAACAAAAACTAAACCAAAAATTAAACATCAACAATGACATTAAATCAATGTTCTTTTTTCTTCATAGCTTGCTCCTTTTCTTGACATTTCTACACTGTTATTTATTGCAAATAGATGATCTAAGGAAAAATACAGATCTGATATACTGAGTCTTTGGAGGCATCTCCTTTAAAAATCCATATCTTCCACCAGAAACCACTTCATGGGTGATTCCTTTGCTGTTAAACAGGGCCCTGTGCTCAGAAGAGTTCCACTATTGATTTAATGCTCTGCTCTCACTGTCTTGAAATTCTTAATAATTTTTTAACAAGGGCCCCACATTTTAATTTTGTACTGGGACCCACACATTATGTAGCTGGTTCTGTATTCCACTTGACATTGCTTTCTTGCTGCCTGACCTTAGCCATACCCAAGCCCTTAAAAAGTACTTAGGCCAAAAATGCTGTGAAAGATACCTGAAGAAATTTTGTGCTTCAATGTATACTTTCATGAGTGGAGCTTTGCTGTTAATAGGCTCACAGGTGGATATCAGGACTGTTTCTGCATCTTCCAATTTTGAGCTTTGGCAAGATGGTGCTTGGGTCATTTCTGAGAATTTGATATGAGTAGTAAAGGAAAGATTTCCCAACCTAGATGTCCATATGTGCATAGGTGCTTAGTCCCTCTCCATAGTATGCATTACAGAAAGGCCAGAGATTTTGCACAGAGGCTGATCTCTGTTGAACTTGTTTAAGGCAACACTGCCAAGTGTTCTTAGCTTTAGTCTCTTTTAGACATCCCTTAGTGATTCCTTTATCTCCCTCCCACCTTCAGGCACTATTACTTTCTTTGTAGGAAGATTTGCAGTTTAAAATGAAAGAGACAAAATGGCCACCTTTGAGAAAATTCAAGCTAATGGATTGCTTCACCCAGGTCTCTGCACAATTGCTATCTTTTATAGTCAGGAGAAAGGAGTTTTGACTGATGAATGGTTAAGAAAGTGGGAGCAGCAGGCTTTCTAGAGTGCCCCTTAAAACCACATCTCTCAGGATTTGCCTGCTGCATCCACAAAAGACCATCTTCTATTGTTTCACCCTTCAGATATTTGGGTAAATTTATGATTCCTTCCTGACCTTCCAAGCCATATACCCCGAAAGCCTAGTGCTATCTGAGCCCTCAAGGAACTTTGTTCATCACTCAATTTTCTCTACCATTGGCTCCTTTCCTGAATCCAATTTTATTTTTCTTTTCTTTTAGTTACCTTTTTGTAACCTTCTTTTGATGTCACGAATAGCCAAAATCCAGATATAGGATGAGCTAATTGTATAGATATTCACTGTGACTTGGCAAACTTTCTCCTTGTCTGTTGGTGACTCAGGCAGAAGGGATGGGAAATGTGCTGGCAGTGGCAGAATTGCTCCCTGTAAGAATGCAAATTCAAATTTAAAAGGATGGAGGGGCATCAATACCCTCTTTATTCACCTGGTTAATGACTCAGTCTGTTCATTAGGTACCAAAGAAGCAAGCTTTATCGTTTCCCCAGCTTCAAAAAAAAAAAAAAAATGAAACGCCTGCATTCAAATTACAGTAACATGCTCCAAAGCTGCTTTAATTGAAAGTATGTGATGGAATCTAATGTAACATTTATCTTGCTGCAATTGACATGAGAGAAGAGGTGTGGGATTTAAGGAATATTTTATTTAAAGACAGTCTTAAAGAGACTGTGGGAGTGATTGCCAGCTTGTCAGCTGACTCACTGGTACCTGGAGAGAACTTTTTGTCATTAGCCAATCTGAATCCCGATATGGCCCAGGACAACACAGTGAAGGCTTTTTTACTCCTCTATCCTCATCTCCCTAACCCCACACCCTTTCTTTTTGGCAGTTATTATCTTCATTAACAAATAAAAATTAGTACTCAACACCTACTGGAAACATTCACTACAAATGTGATCTGATGATAAAGCCTATGTTGGGGGCTTCTATACAGGCATGTCTTTCCAGCCCACATACAAGTAAAGCATTTGTGTAGGCAGAAATCAGTAGTAGTATAGGTGCTAAGAGCTGGCATTCAAAAAGAAGCCACGAGGAGTGTGTGGGAAGCATCCTATTTAGCTTACTGTATTTAGCCATGCAGAACCTGCTATCTTGGGGAAAATAGTTTTATAGGTTATGAGAGAAGATAATCTACCTATTTCTAAGGGAGGATCTAGGTGGGCCTAGTGGGATCATATGCAGTACAGAAAGAATTTGGGGAAGTCTGCCAAGGTTAATTCTACCTAGGGATAGGTGTTGACAAGGGAATCCCTTTCCTCATACACCTCAGCTATTATGAAAGGATACAGCATCATTGTACATAAGAGCACAGTAATTGCTTAGTTGGATTTGGTCATGGCAGGAGGGAAATGAAAGACTGAATCAACCATGGGATAATCCATGTTCTGTTTCTGTTATGGGCTTCCAGAACAGAGCCTATCTTCTTAGAGGCAGAGATTTAGATAACAGTCAGTTTCTATATATATTTCTGTGATGATCAGTAGTTCCTGTTGATACTTGCTTACTTCTTGAAGCAGGAATTAGAAAAAAGAAATTCCTATCAGGCCTTTCCTTCTCTGGATCATATATAGAGACTGAAAACTGTCCCAGCATGGTTGATTCATAAATTCTGTCATCCTCTAGGGCAGGATTCTCATTGTTTACTGTCTCCGAACTCCTATTAATTTCTTTATGTTTGGTCAAATGTTTTCTCACTATAGACTGATTTTTAAAAACTTTTAATTTTGAAATATTTAATTATGGGAATTTACAAAAATAATACAGAGAGGTCACATGTGCCCTTTACCCAGTTTCCGCCAATTGTGAAATGATTTTGTCCTCCTATTAATGACATTTATTTGATATAAGACCTCTTAACGATCTCATTCTTCCACCATATCCTGCACAGGGCATTTGGGAATATTTATGACACAGAGCATTCCAAGACATGAGTATATATATAATTGTCTAACATTTGTTAATACTACCATATCTTCAAATAATCTTATGATTTCATTTCATAAATAGATAGTAATAAATGAAAAAAATAATACACAAAAATATGAGAAATATCTTGAGGGCGAGATTTTTTTTACTTTTTAAATGCTCTTTTATTTTTTTACTCATAAAAATGTATGAGGTACATGTGCAATTTTATTACATGCATAGATTGTGCAGTGGTTAAGTCACCTGAATAACATGCATTGTACCTACTAAGTAATCTCTCATTATCCACCCCCTTCCACTCCCTCACCCTTCTGAGTCTCCGTTGTCTATCATTCCACTTTCTAAGTCCATGCATACACATTATTTATTTCCCACTTATGAATGAGAACATGTGGTATTTGTCTTTCTGTGTTTGAGTTATTTCACTTAAGATAATGGCCTCCGGTTCCATCCGTGTTGCTACAAAAAACATGACTTCATTCTTTTTATGGCCAATATAGTACTCCATTGTGTATGTACACCACATTTTCTTTATCCATTCATCCATTGATAGACACTTAGGTTGATTCCATATCTTTGCAATTGTGAATAGTGCTACAGTAAACATACAAGTGCAGGGATATTTTTTATATATTGATTTATTTTCCTTTGGTAGATAGCCAGTAGTTGGATCATATGCAAAACAGAAAGAATTTGGGGAAGAAATTTGATTGCTGGATTGTATAGTAGTTCTATTTTTAGTTCTTTGAGAAATCTCCATACCATTCTCCATAGTAGCTATACTAATTTATATTCTCACTAACAGTGTATAAGAATTTCCCTTTCTATGCATCCTTGCCAATATTTTTGTCTTTATTTATTTATTTATTTATTTATTTTTAGACAGGTTCTTTCTCTGTTGCCCAAGGTGGTATGCAGTGACATCATCATAGTTGACTGCAACCTCAAACTACTGGGCTCAAGCAATCCTCCTGCCTCAGCCTCCCAAGTGGCTGGGACTAGAGGTGTGTACCACCATGCCCAGCTTGTGTTTTTAATTTTTGTAGAGATGGGGCCTTGCTCATGCATGGGCTCGTCTCAAACTCTTGGCCTCAAGCAATCCTCCCTCCTTGGCCTCCTAAAATGCTAGGATTACAGCATGAGCCACTGCACCCAGCCTTGTCTTTTTAATAATAGCCATTCTGACTGGGGAAAGATGATATCTCATTGTGATTTTGATTTTCACTTCTCTGATGATTAGTGATGTTGAGCATCTTTTCATATACTTCTATGTCTTCTTTTGAAAAATGTGTATTCATGTCCTTTGCCCACTTTTTAATGGGATTATTTGTTTTTTGTTATTGTTGAGTTGTTTGAGTTTCTTGTATATTCTGGATATTAGTCCTCTGGGAGAGTAAACATTTTTAAAGATAATTATTGCTATGGTTTGAATGTTTGTCCCCTCCAAAACTCATGTTGAAATTTAATTGCCATTGTAATAATATTAAGAGATCGGATATGTAAGAGATGATTAAGCCATGAGGGCTTCACTCTCATGGTAGGATTGATGCTAGTATAAAAGAGTGAGTTTGGCCATCTCTCACTCTCTCAGCTCTTTGGCTCTTCTGCCATGTTCCTCCTCTGTAGAGAATGTAGAATTCAAAGCACCATCTTAGAAGCAGAAGACTGGGCCCTCACTGGACACCAAATCTGCCAGCATTTTGATCTTGGACTTTCTAGTCTCTACAACTGTAAGAAATAAATGTGTTTTTTTTATAAATTATTCAGTTTCATTTTTTCTGTTATAGCAGGACAAAATGGACTAAGACAATGTGTTCCATGACTATTTGACTTATATATCATGTGAGTGGCTTACATATCATTGTGACTATTATCCATGGCATAACTGAAATAATTTTTAAAACTCAGGATAATACAGCCTCTTAAAATAGAAAATCCTATTAATTTACACTGTCATTGCAATGTGATACAAGATTCCTTTCCTTGATGACAGTCTTAACCACCTCAAATTTCCTATTTATGTTTGTGTGTCTCTGCTATAGTTCCATATTGTAGAGTTTGATGATCAAGATAATTCACCTCATCTATTTTATGAATTTATGATTATCCACCACTCCACTCTCTCAGTCCTTGTTTTTCTAGATTAAATAGGGTTCATCTTATTAATTAGTCTTGGTGAGTAGGTTTCTTCTTGGTCAACTTAGATATATTTCTCTCGGCCTATTTCAACCAGTTTATGATCACACCTGCACCCAGAAATAAATGGATGTTTTGTATTTTTGTTCTTTGGCTCAAAATCTGTGGGTGGAGAAATGTTTCTGAATATGAGTAGGAGAGAGAGAGAGAGAAAGAGAGAAAAAGAGAGTAGTTATGGTGGTGGGGAATTTAATTTGTGTCACCATTTAAAAAATGCTGGTTTCTTGGGAAAATACAAAACATTGATAATTGCTTTGCCTTTTTTGCTGCTTTGCTGAAAAATATAGTATTTTATTGGAATTATTCAAGTACTTTTAAAAAATTTCTCACTGTACACATTTAATTTTCACTCATTTATTTGAGATTGCATATACATTTGTATTCATGACAAATTCAGGAGGATTTGCATGACTGCACCACATGGAAAGCCAGTCATTCAGTGGGAGGCATTACCTCCTATGATTCCATAATAGCAAATGCTGAGGAGATGAGGCAAGAATATGCAAAAGAACACTTACTCTTGAACTTTACTGTAGACATGCCTGCAAAATAAAACATAATAGGGCAAATGGCCTTTGCTATTTTATTGAGATTTGAAGCTTATGTAGACTTTGTTTAAAACTTTTTTTTTTT
>VBSM01000656.1:2063395-2077333 GCA_008086735.1 Cheirogaleus medius | reverse complement strand
TTTGCAGAGACACTCTATCTGGCGGTGTTTCTCGTCCGCCATCTTGCTCCGCCCTCTCTGTTTAAAACTTTTAAATGAAAATATAAAGAAAGGAAATAAGGAAGAAAAGAATTCATTAATGGAAGTGGTAGGACAAAAAATGTTGAGGTCTTTCTCCACTTTTAAACTGTCCTTTATTAACAAATATTGCTGAGATATCTCCATCCACCTCTGCAGTTTTCAAGGATGAGTATGTAAGGGGGATTCCCTGGCACATTTACCTGTGACATTATAGCTCTTATGAATAGCTGTCTTCTCACCAAGAGTGCAAAATAATAAATTGGCCTGGGTTTTAAATTTGGAATCATTTTCTTCAATAGGAAAAATATTGAAGAAATGAGGATTCTTTTGATGCTCTTGAAATCTTACCAATCTACCTTCTGGCCTCCTCACATCCAAACATCTAACCCTCAGACATAATCACTCTCTCCCAACTTGATTCTCCTTTTCTTTCTTCTTTTTCCTTTCTCTAATTTTTGATTTCCTAACTATGGCTTATAAGAGTAATGCTTAGCTACAAACATTTTTAGTTCATTTTGTGTCCCCAAAGAACTAGTTGTGCCCAGGGACAAGAATCTGGTGAGACTTCCTGGAAGAAAAGTACAGAATTCTGAATAGGTTTTGATTCAATAAATGGCAGATCATTAACTTACTGAAAAACTGGCTAATTTGTTTTAGTCATAGTGCTATTGGACTGATGTCAGGGGAATATAGATTTTTTTAAACTGTAAGAGCTCCTAGAGACCAAACAATCACCATATTATAGACTTTCAGATTGGGAAAGGACTTTAAATGTCATCTAGTCCATGCTACCCAATTGATGTTTGAATTCCTGTATAACTTTCCTGCCAAGAGGATATCAAGCTCCTGCTTAGACACTGTTAGTGATAGGTAACTCACTACCTCTTCAAGCTATCTATACTTTCTTTGGATAGTCTTGCTTATCCATGTAAAATTTTGCTTACATTGATTCAAAATCTGTTCTGTAGACTCTATCATTATTCTAAGTCCGATCCTCTTGAGGATACACAGAACACTTTGTTCTTTCATCTTAATGATAGCCCTTCAACTATTTGAACATAACTTTCATCTTTTTCTTGTGTTTCTTATGACATTGCTTTATGTCTCTTTAGCATACTTGTGATTGTCTCAATATTTCATTTTATATAAAGAGGAAGGTAAAGATAACATCTAAAATGAAAAGGTTAAGAAAATAAATTCAAGTATATTATGCACAGTGATACCTAAAAATAAAAATGTGACTAGCAAGGTTTTTTTCTTTTTTTGGCAGGGGTGGTGGTAGGAGAATGAATTAATTATATATTGACAGAAAGCTAATATATTATCTTAGGTTATAAATCAAGAAAGGGATGTATAAACACAATATTTTGAGTTATGGCAATAACCATTAGGAAACCCACAAAGAAAAATGGTTAAAAGTAGTTATGGTTCTGAAACTGGGGCTAAGGGTGGGAAGATAGTTTTTTTTTTCCTTTTGTACCCTTCTGTATTGTTTGAATCTTTATTATATTGGGCATATACAGTTCTACAGTTGTGCAATGCCTTATATGTAATTCATAAATTTTTTAAAAAAGCTTTGGAAAATAAAAGTTTTTAAAATATCATTTGGCCATTAATCCTGATTTAACATTAAATTGTCAGCAAAATCTGAACTGATGTAAAGTGGTATAGATAGTCTTTATTATTGCAATGTAGTATGTATATTCAAAGATTTTGCTTAAGAAATATAAATTTGTTTGATTAGGGGGTACTGTCCTACACGCCACTGGGTGTGCTATATAATATACAGTGTATGGCACTGTATTAGCTTTTTAAACCTTGAAAAAAATTGAATTTTTGAAAGATTTCTAGCCTGAACTGTCCTATATATGGTATTGTGAACCAGCAATACTTTATTATAAGAATAAAAAAGAATGGTAGAGCTTAAAAACCATACACAATACTTTCACATGTTTTGACCACAGCAGAACCCAGATAATCACCTCCCTCAGTCTAGATATTGTATTTTTATTAATGCAGCCTCAGAATAGTCACGTTAGTTGTTTTGGTGTTTGCACCACATTTACTGAATCATTTTGAGCTTACTGTCTATTGAATCCTGATGGCTACTTTACAAGAACTACTGTTGCTAAGCTATGTTCCCAAGAGTACTGTAGACAATGAATGTGTATTCACTACAGGGTTGTTATAAATAAAAAGCTCCCGGGTGCACTTAAAATATCATTCAATATACCAAGATATGATTTCCAGACAAGTTTTTAATAACATGGTTACTGAATTGTTACTATCTTAATTTAGTATTTAGTGCATTATGCATAGTGCACTATCAAATTATTAATAAATATACTATTTGATTTTGAATTCTGAATTTGGTACTTACTAGGGGTGTGCCCTTGGGAAAGTCATCTTAGTAAGTGCTAAATTGATTTTAGCTTTTATCCTTATTATTGAAGTTGGGGGATTCATCTATAAAGTGGACTTTATAACACTAAGTATTCCACAAAGAGTTGTTCCATACTGTTGGCCCAGAGTAGATGCACAATAAAGGTAGATACTATTTTTATGATAAATAATAATAACATAAAGAAGTGGTCCCCAAGCTTTCTTACACATTAGAATCATATGGAGAGCTTTAAAAAATCCTGATGCCTAGGTTGTGTCCCATATCAATTAAATCAGAATAGCTGTTGGTGGGAGCCAGGTAATTCCAATGTGCAGAATAGTTTTGGAACCACCAACCTGAACTAAGAAATCTTTATAGTTGCCACTGAAAGATAGATTTACTGTTGTCATACTAAAGAATCCCATGATTAATTTACTTGACAGCTGGGGTTACTAGGCTCTCTTTATAGTTTTACCCAGTCTCAGCACAGCAAGGTTTTTGTTGGTTGGTTTATTTGTTTTGTAATTACCTAGAAATTTTTGGAAATTTGGTTCCAGGAAGCTGAACTTGCAAAAATGGTGAGCCCATTGTTATTGTAAGTGGGCCTAATGTTACAGATATATATATGTATATATTTATTTTTTAAAGGAACAATGGAGACTTTAAAACATTAGTTCCTTCAACTGTTGTTCACTTAACCCAATATCAAGAACCTTCAATATTCTAGTCTTTGTCCCCTGGACATACTATCATACTATAAAATATATGGTTTTCTAATTTTTACATGGTCCTCTTAAGATGCAATACCCTGAAATGAAACCAGTATTTTATCATGCCTTGCACTGGATATTTGAAATTGTATTATGTAATGAAAAATCACTTTAACCTTTGATAGTCATATCTCATTGTTGATTCTATGTTGAGTTAACCAAAATAACTAGGTCTTTTTCAAACGCATTGATATTATTCCAGGTCTCCTGCATTGTACATAATTTTTATGTAAATTACATGAATTTACATCTATTTATGTTAAATATACTTTTGTTCATTGTTTCAGTCAGTTGAAAGTTTTTGAAAGCTGATTCTGTTATTCATATTTGGTAACTAATTTTTAAAGCAAAAGTATAATTAGAGTAAATTGATATAGATGGTGATTATGGATCAGTAAGAAAAATTATTCATAGGAAGCTTTTGTTTTGTTTTGTTTTTGGATAGAGTTTGTTCTTTCCATATTATCTTTAAGCATTGAATTGCGGGCATTGTTTATACTTCAGATTAATGATAAGAAAGAATAAGTGGAAATATGTGCCAGCATTTTAAAATTTCTTCATTAAACAAATAGATACTGAGAGTTTACTGTGCAAGAGGATCATGCTGATTTTTAGGGATATATAGAGTAGTAAAATAAGTTATACTTGACTTAAGGACCTCTTGGTTTAGTCAGGAGACAATGCAGCGTGACAAGTGGCATGATGGAGGCAAGCACAGAGTGTTTGAGGGTACAATTGAGGGATACTGACCCCTTCCTGGAAGTTTAAGTAAGGCTTCCTAGAGGACACAAATCTGAATAACAGGTAGATAACAGCCAGGTGAAGAAATGCAAAGAAGGGAAACAAGATACTACACTAAGTGTATGTAAGTAGTCTTCCCACTCCCTTCTCTAAACATGGAAATGTTAAATGAAGTATATTACCACACAGAATTAATTAAGCTTGAAAATAAGATAGAAGAATATAGTCAGTCATCCCTTGGTATCTGTGGGGGAATGGTTCGAGGACTCCTCCCTCATAGATACCAAAATCCAAGGATGCTCAAGTCCCTGAAATAAAAAGGAGTAGTATTTGTATATAACCTCCACAATCCTTCATATACTTTAAATCATCTCAGATTATGTATAATACCTAATACAATCCCTATAAATTGCTTCATTTGTGTGGATTCAATGTAGTACTCAACATGTGGCCAGGAGTTTGAGACCAGCCTGGGCAACATAGACCCCTTCTCTATAAACAAACAAACAAACAAACAAAAACCACAGCACACAACAGATACTCCTTTTGAGAGGACCCAGATATCAGATTTAGCAGACAAAATATGCAGTGAAAAAAATTATTAAAAGAATTAAATGTTACTTTCGACAATGTTCACTAAATGCAAAAGAAGTCAGTAAGGAGGAATAGAGAAACAAATAAACAAATAGAAAACAGCCCATGAGACATAGAAAAAAGCAAAAGTAACATAGCAGACATAATTAGAAATACATTGATAATAACATTAAATGCGAATGGATTAAATAATCCAATCAAGAGGTAAAGATTGTCTGGTTGGATTAAAAAGAAGCAAGAGCCTAACTGTACTGTCTACGGGGACACTTTAGACTCAAATATACAAATGGGTTGAAAGTGAAAGGATGAAAAAAGTTATATCATGCAACCATAATTAAGCTAGAGTAGCCATACTAATAGCACAGAAACTAGACTTTAAAACAAAAACTGTTGCTAGAGATAAATAGAATATTTTATAATAATAAAAAGGTCAATACATTTAAATAAATATACAAAAAACCACAAAACTACAAATCGATGAAGCAAAAACTGGCAGAATTAATAGGAGAAATAGATAATTCAATAATAATATTTGTAGACTTGAATACCTCACTTTCAATAATAGAACATCTAGGCAGGAAGTCAATAAGGAAATAGAAAACTTGAACATTCTATACCAATTAGACCTAAGAAACATCTATATAACACTCTAACCGATAACAGATTACATATTCTTCTTGAGTGCATATGGAATATTTTCCAGGATAGAACATATGCTAGGTCATAAAACAAGCCTCAATAAAATGAAAAGGATTTAAATCATACAGAGTGTGTTCTCCAACAACAATGGAATAAAATTAAAAATTAATAACTGAAAGTAACAAGTGAAAGAAATGTGGGAAATTCACAAATATGTGAAAATTAAATAGTACACTCCCAAATAACCAATGGGTCAAAAAAGAAATCACATGAGATATTAGAAAATATTTTGAGATGAATGAAAATGAAGAGAAAACATACCAAATGTTACGGAATGAAGCTAAAGCAATGCTTAGAGAGAGAATACCTATATTAAAAAAGAAGAAATAAATCAATAACTTAGCCTTCTATTAATAACTTAAGGCACTGAAAAAAGAAGAATAAATTAACCCCAAAGCAAGCAAAAGGAGGAAAAATGTAAGGATTAGATTGAGAATTAATTAAATAGAGAATAGAAAAATAAATAAAAGCAATAAAACCAATAGTTTCTTCTTTGAAAAGATCAGAAAAATTGATAAACATTTACTTAGACTGGCCAAGAAAAGAGATGACTCAAATTACTAAAATATAGAATGAAAGAGAGTGTTATAAAGGAAAGCTATGAACAACTATATGCCAACAAATTAGATCATCTAATCAAGCGTCTTCAAACTACGGCCCGAGGGCCACATGCGGCCCTCCCAGGACATTTATCCGGCCAGCTGGGTGTTTTTGCTGGGTGTTTTTGCCGCCGCTGCCTGTCCTGCTTAGCAGCCGACTAGTCCCAGGCCCACGGTGCGCACTCTCCAACGGTCTGAGGGACACTGAACTGGCCCCCTGTTTAAAAAGTCTGAGGACATTCTAGATGAAATGGAAAAATTCCTAGGAAGACACGATATAGAAACCAAATAGACCTATAACGAATAAAAAGACTAAATTGGATAGAGGACCATCAATTTTATTGTTCTTTTTACAGAAACAGCTTTTGGTTTCATTGATTTTCTCTATTGATTTTGAATTTTGAATTTCTGCTCTGATTTTAATTATTTCCTTTCTTCTGCTTACTTTGGATAACTTTCTATTCTGTTTCTAGTTTCCTAATGTTATTTCTAGTTTCCTAATGTAGAAGCTTACATGATTGATTTTAGATGTCTTTTTCTAACATATGCATTCAATGCTATAAATTTCCCTCTAAGCACTGTTTTTGTTGTATCCCACAGATCTTGATAAGCTGTGATTCCTCCTTTGTTCTTTATAAAAATTTCTTTTAGCTATCCTAGTTATTTTAAATTTTCAAATAAATTTTAGAGTTTCCTTGTTTGTATCTATAATTCTTACTGAAATTTTGATTATAATTGCCTGAAATCTGTTTATCAATCTGGAGAAAATTAATATCCTTACTCTGTTGAGTGTTCTAATACATAAACACAGTTTGTTTATATTTATTTACTTATTCTTTTATTTCTTTCATCAGCATTGTGTATTTTTCAGAATATAAGTCATGCACTTGTTTTCTCAGATTAACACCTATATACTTGTCATTTTTAGGTCACTATAAATGATATTGTATTTTACTTTTGGTATCTACATGTTTATTGCTAGTATATAAAAATAAAATGTACTTGTGTATATTGATCTTATATTCTGTACCCTTATTGAACCCATTTATTAATTCTGAGAGTATTTTAAAAATAAATTCATTGGGGTTTTCTATGCAAACACTCATGACATCTGCAAATAGGGAAGTTCTAATTCTTCTTTTCTGATCTACATGCCTTTTATTTCTTTCTCTTGCCTTGTTGCATATCTAGAACATCCAGCACTATGCTGAATAAAAGTGATGATAGTGGATATACTTGCCTTATTTCCAATGTAAGGAGAAAAGCATTTAGTCATTCACCATTAAGTACAATGTTAGCTATAGGTTTTTCATAGATGCTCTTTATCAAGTTGGGGGTATTCTTATTTTCTGAGAATTTTTTCATTAAAAATGAGCATTGAATTTTGTCAAATGAATGTTTTTTCTGCAATGATTGGTGTGATAATGTTATTTATTCTTTCTTTAACCTGTTAATATGGTGGATTAGATTGACTGATTTTGAACATTGAACCAGCCTTGAGTGCATATGGAATATTTTCCAGGATAGAACATATGCTAGGTTATAAAACAAGCCTCAATAAAATTAAAAGGATTTAAATAATACAGAGTGTGTTCTCCAACAACAATGGAATAAAATTAAAAATTAATAACTGAAAGTAACAAGTGAAAGAAATGTGAGAAATTCACAAATATGTGAAAATTAAATAGTACACTCCCAAATAACCAATGGGTTACTGGTTGCATCCATTGTCTCTGATGAGAAATTTGGGGTTACTTAAATTGTTTATTTCTTAGAGGTAAGGTGTCATTTTTCTCTCACTGCTTTCCAGATGTTTTCTTTGCCTTTGTTTTCACAAGTTTAATATGATCTATCTTGGTATGTATTTGGGTGGGGGCTCAGGTTATCCTAATTGTTGTTTGCTTGGCTTCTTAAATCTGTAGGTTGATGCCTCTTGCCAAATTTTTCAAGTTTTCAGCCATTTTTGAGCACTTTTTATAGCTTCATCTTTCTACTCTCCTCATTGGACTCCAATTAACAGAAATGTTAGTTTGTTTTTTTTTATATAGCTTCATAGGTCCCTGAGTCTCTGATCATTTTTTCTTCAGTCTACTTTAACTCTGTTGTTCAGATTGAGTGATTTCTGTAGTTCTAGCTTTCAATTCTCTCATTCTTTCCTTTGCTCCCTCCACTTTTCTGTTAAGCTCATCTGTTGAGGTTTTTATTTTAGTTATTGTATTTTCCACATCTAAAATTTCCATTGTGGCTCTTCTTTATATTTTTATTTTTTCTACTGATATTTACTATTTCTTTGCTGAGACCTTCTTTTTCTTTGTTTATATTTGTTTTCTTTGTTTATATTTGTAATTATTCAGTGAAGCATTTTTATTAGAGCGGCTTTAAAATTATTGTCAGATGATTCTAATATTTCTGTCATTTCAGTGTTAACATCTATTAATTATCTTTTTTTATTCATCTCAATATTCCTGATTCTTGGTATTATGGGTGATTTTTTATTACAATATGAATATTTTAGGTATTATTTTTTGAGACCCCAATGTTATTGGAAATTTGTTTATTTTTATTTTTATTTTTTTCTGATACCACTCTGTCATGGGGACCACCTTGTTACTGTCAGGTGTAAGAAGTCCGTTTCTCCCACTGAGTTTCTGGTGACACATGAGAAAAGATTCTTCTCATTACTGCTGGGAAGGAGTGGGCACTCCAGCTTCCTACATGATTTCCACCAACATGGTTATGTGTGACTGATCTTGTTAAAGCTGGAATACGATGAAATTCTTGACTTCTACTAGGTCTCTTCTGACACTACCTCTGTGAGGAGAGGGAGAGTTACTTCATTACTGTTCAGTAGACTTGGAATCTAAGCTCTCCACTTGGTTTCCACTGACACTGTGGGGTAAATGCATTGCAAGTGGCAGGCATGATAGTCTGGGTTCCCTATGTAACCTTCTCTGATATTACTCTAGCAAAGGCAATGTGGCATCTTGTTATATCCTAGCAAGACAGGAAATCTAGATTCAGAGAGCCCAGCCCCAGAGTGTTGTGTCTGCCCAAGGACCAACACTGCCACTGCTGCCTCCTCATCACCATTGCCAAGCCAGGAAGGGAGCAGGGAAGCTGGGCACTTTCTCACACCCCTGGGACCAGTGCTACTGCTGCTTTGCTACTGCCTCTGGTGCTGCTGCTGCTGCTGCTGCTGCAAGACCTCTGCATAGGTGAACTTACTTGGCTGCCTGCCCCCACTCCTGCCACTGTTGCTGGTGCTGTGGGACCCAGGTGGGAGAAAATCCCTCAGCCCCCTGCTTCTATTGCCACTGCTGCTGCTGCTACTGCTGCTGTAGAAACCAAGCAAGAGGAAATGGCCCCAGCCTCTGCTGCCCCTGCCCTGCCCCCTCCCTGCCCCTGCCAAATCAGTGGCTTGGGGACCAGCTCGCACCTCCACACAAACATACCCCAGCACCTACTTGGACTGTTACAACCACAGAGGAATGGGAAGACACAGGAGAACAGCAGTGTTTCTGGAGTTCTGACCTGTATGGTGGGCTGCCCCAAGGGGACTGGGAAGTGCCATGAACACTTCTTAGGACAGAGGAGAACAGAGAGTGCACTTACCTGCACCAGAAAGTGCATGGCTTATGATCCAAAGTTGTCTGCACCCCTCCCAGTGGAGACACAAGTGCAGAGAGGAGACTGTATGGCAGGAGAGTGCCCTCATCCCAGAGAAGAAGCAGCAGGAGAGCCCAGGAAGGGACATGGAGATGGGAAACTCCCCTCCTGCAACCACCCAGGGCTGCAGACATAGCTGCCTCTACTCCCAAGCATGAAATTTTGGTGCAGTGATCCCAACCTGGGAATATCAGTCCCTAGGTCTCTATATCACTGGATCTACAGCCAATGCTCCCCAGCATCCACTCAAACCACAGCAGACTTGGGGGACCAGAGTCAATGGAGCTTGGGGCTCACTCCTTTCCCTCTAAAAAGCCACAAGTACTTTTGAGTACCCTAAGTACAAAAGCTACCACCTCCCCTGGGGGAAGGCAAGGCTAGTCGTCCTTTCCCTGAGCTGCCTGTTTCTTCTGGGAGGAGACTACCCTCCCTGGAGGCAGGTTCCTAGCACAACCACACCTCCCCTGCAAGAACATTTCACCCACAGCTCACAGCCAGTCTGGTAGCCCTACACACATCAGTTTGAACTGACTTCACCACCTCTGCTATAGCTGGACCAGTGTGGCAGCTACAATCTTGGAGCTTTTGGGCCCCTGAAGGACACAGATCACTATCACTACCAAGACATGGAGATGTGAGCAGCTTGTGCATTCCACAGCTGCCTGCCTCTGCTAATCTTGTCAAGAGAGGACACTCCTGTCACAGGCTCACAGTGCATCCACCCTTCTCCTGCCCGAGAATTCTTCCAGAGCAGCAGAGTTCTCATCAGAGAACAGGTGAAGAGAAAACCTATCTGTATTGAGCTGAGGGAAGAGATTCCAGATGAGAAGGAGCCAGCATAAGAATGCTGGCAATATGGAAAAACAGGCTCCTCCAATACCCCTGAAGGATCACACAAGCTCTGCAGCAATGGATTCCAACCAAAAGGAAATTTTTGAAATTTCAGATATGAAATTCAAAATATGGATTGCAAGTAAGCTCAATGGGATCTACGAGAAAGTTAAAAACCAACACAAAGAAACCAAGAAAGAAAAAAAGGAGGAGAAAACTCCTCTGGTCTTTCAAGAAGTTTAGACAACCAAGAAGGTCAACAAACTCCTGGGAGATTTATTGCAAATAGGATATCACCAAGGTACATAATCATCAGTCTGGCCAAAGTCAATATGAAAGAGAAACTCCTATGAGCCATGATGTGAAAACATCAAGTAAAGCCCATCAGACTAGCAGACTTCTCAGCAGAAACCTTACAAGCCAGAAGGGACTGGGGTCATATCTTTAATATACTTAAACAGAATAACTTTCAGACAAAAATTTTGTATCCTACAAAACTAAGCTTCAGAAATTAAGGAGAAATAAAATCTTTCCCAGACAAGCAATCACTAAGGGAATTTGTCACCAATAGACCCGTCCTACAAGAAATGATCAAAAGTGCTCTAAACACTGAAAAGATTGGTTGACACTCATGAGTGCAAAAACAATTGAAAGTAAAAACTCATAGCTCCTATAAAACAGTAACTCAAGGGAGAAAAAAAGTAAATAGGGAACAATCAACATGATGACTTGAACAGTACCTCACTTATCAATATTAACATTGAATGTAATTGGTCCAAATGCCCCACTTACAAAACATAGATTGAGGAAATGGATAAAAAAACACACCCAAAATATCTGCTTTCTCCAAGAAACACATTTAATTCATAAAGAGTCACATAGATTCAAGGTAAAGCAGTGGAAAAAATATTGCATGCAAATAGAAACCAAAAGCAAGCAAGAGTAGCTATTCTTTTATCAGATAAAATAGACTTTAAATCAACAACAGTGGAAAAAGACAAAAATGGTCATTATATAATGATAAGAGAATAATTCAGCAAGAAGATATGATAATCCTAAATATAGATGCACCCAACACCAAAGCTCCCAGATTCATAAAACAGATACTAATAGAACTAAGAAATGAAATAAACAGCAACATAATAATTATGGGGGACTTTGATACTCCACTGACAGACCTAGACAGATCATAGAGGTAGAAAAATCAACAAAGAAAGAGTGGTATTAAACATGACTCTGAAACAAAGGTACCTAACAGACATTTACAGAACCTTCTATGTAAAAACTGTGGAATATACATTCTTCTCATCAACACATGCAACAATTTCCAATTTCCAAGATAGACCATATAAGATAGGCCATATAAGAAGTATCAGCAAATCAAAAAAAATTGAAATCATACCATGTATCTTCTCAGACCACAGTGGAATAAAACCAGAAATCAATTCTAGGAGGAACTCTCAAAACTATACAAATACTTGGAAATTAAACAACCTGCTGCTGAATGATCTTTAGGTCAATGATGAAATCCAGAGGGAAATAAAAAAAAATTTCGAATTCAGTGACAATGGTGACACAGCTACCAAAAATCTCTGGGATACAGAAAAAGCATCGCTAAGATGGAATTTCATAGAACTAAATGCCTATGGCAAAAAGACAGGAAGATCACAAATTAACAACCTAATGTCATACCTCAGGGAACTAGAAAAATAAGAACAAAGGAAACTCAAAGCTAGCAGAAAACAAGAAATAACAAAGACAGGTCAGAATTAAATGAAATTGAACCCCCCCCCAAAAACAATACAAAAGATCAATGAAACGAAAAGTTGGTTATTTGAAAAGATAAACAAAATCAACAGGCCACTAGCTAGATTAACCAAGAAGAGAGAGGATTCAAATAAGATAAATTAGAAATGAAAAAGGAGATATTACAACTGATAACCACAGAAATACAAAAAATGATCTGAGACTACTGTGATACCTCTATACACACAAACTAGAAAATCTAGAGGAAATGGATAAATTTTTGGAAATATAAAATCTCCTGAATCAGGAAGAAATAGAAATCCTGAACAGACCAATATTGAATTGTGAAATTAAATCTGTAATAAAAAACTTCCTAACCCAAAAGCCCAAGACCATATGGATTCACAGCCAAATTCTACCAGACCTACAATGAAGAACTGGTACCTATCTTACTGAAAATGTTGCATAACATGGAGATGAGAGAAATCCTCCCTAACTCATTTTATGAAGCCAATATTACCCTGATACCAAAGCCAGGGAATTACATAACAAAAAAAGAAAACTACAGACCAATAACCCTCATGAACATAGATGCAAGAATCCTCAACAAAATATTAGCAAACAGAATCCAGGAGCACATCAAAAAGATAATTCACCATTGTCAAGTGGGTTTCATCCCAGGGATGCAAGGGTGGTTCAACATATGCAAATCAATAAATGTGATTCACCACATAAACGGAATTACAAACAGAAATGATATGATCATCTCAGTAGATGCAGACAAAGCATTCAATAAAATACAGCACCCCTTCTTGATAAAAACCCTTAACAAAGCAGGCATAGGAAGAACATAGCTCAAAATTAAAAAAAAAAAAAAAAGCTGAATACGACAATCCAAAGCCAATATAAGTCTGAGAGGAAAAAAAAATGAAAGTATTCCCCCATAAGAACTGGAAAAAGACAAGGGTGCCCCATATCACCACTTCAGCTCAAAACTGTACAGGAAGTCCTAGCCAGAACAACGAGGCAAGAGAAATAAAGGGCATCCAAATAAGAAAGGAGGAGGTCAAACTATCCTTTTTTGCCAATAATATGATATTAATATTATACCTAAAAATCCCTAAAGATTCCTCCAAAGACTCCTAGAATTAATACATAAATTTAGTAAAGTCTCAAGTTACAAAATTAATGTAAATGTTGGTAGTGGTGGGCCCACTGCCACCAACAAATACATATATTCTCTGTGGTGTTTGATTGGAGTTGTATAGTTACTGTCTAAAAGTTTTCCATCTAGGCTGTTCCTTTCTTGGTTCTTTGGATTATTAAAAGGGCAGATTTTTGGTGGGGGGGTGGTGATGCTTTTTTATTGGTACCTGTTGGTGTTAACATATTAACAGCTTCTTTAGTTTAGGATATATGAAGCAAAAAGAATATCCGGGCAATTTACCACCAAGTTATTCTTTGTGACCAAGATATCTAGCTGGTCTATCTTCTTGCCAACTTTTAGAGAGACTTCTTATGTTTGTTTTACATATAATGTCCAGGGTTTTTAGTTGTACTTGGTGGGAGAAATTTTTAAAAAGTATAAATTCTCTATGTTTCTGGACATGGAATTGACCCAGCAATTTTACTCCTAGGTAATTATTTAAGAGAGATAAAAACATGTTCATCCAAAGACTTGTGCATGAATCTTCTCAGCAGCTGAATTTATGAGGTTATAATAACTAAAACTTACCAAATACCCATCAACATATGAAAGATAAAATAAATTGTAATATATTCATATTATTGAATATTTTTTTTTAATTTTATTTTTTTTATTTCAGCATATTATGGGGGTACAAATATT
>VBSM01000656.1:2043282-2053995 GCA_008086735.1 Cheirogaleus medius | reverse complement strand
ATGAGCTGTTAACACTAAGAGCTGTACCAAGAGCTGTTAACACTTGCCAGAACATTTTCACACCAGTGGTAGAGAGTGCTTACCAATCATGACATTCTTTACCACTGAGCTCAGACAAGGCCTCAGAATTCTTTTTAACACTACAAAGCAGTCAGTATTAATAGAACAAAGTTGATCCTTTGGATGAAACCTATTTGCCATTCCTAGTCCAGATGGTCTCTAGAACTCTTTCAGCTCTCCCCTGATAATTACTTTTCAACTTTGGGTTGGAGTTGTTGAACACCATTTTACAACTGAAAAAAGCAAAAACTTGAAAAAAAAGAGGACTTTTTCAGGGATGCAGAGACAATGAATATGAGAACCCAGAAATACTCTTTGTATATAACAAGTAGGCAGCTTTCTGATTTGTGAGTTGTGAAGCTTGCTAGTGTATGATAAGCACTTAAAATAACTGTAATTAGCATCACACTTGTGAGTTGAGACATGGAAGACCCTAGGAAAAGAGAAATATGTCTTGCAGTTAGTGGAGGTGGAGGGATAGTTGGTATTGTCCATCAGATTAGCTCTATGAGACCAAGAACAGAGGGAAAAAAGAGAAGAAATGGTTTAGAACATGGGGAAATTGGGAAGGGAAGTCCTAGGGATAGGTTCCTAGGGGGCCTACAACATTATAAGGAGAGTGGGATTGGCTGGTAGAGTTTATATTGGCTCTAAGCCAGAAGCCCCTTCACTTTATAGCTTCACTGTGGACTGGGGCAGAATGGGAAAGTAACTGTGCTTGCATTCTTTTCACAAAGGGAGACAAATATGGGTGTCAGAGTCCATTTACATCTCAAGAACATGTCACTGAAGGAAGTAAATGTAATCACTATAATTTAGAGGGTCTAATTAACACAGTTGTTAGATAACTAAGGCGGCTTTACAATTACATCTTAATTAATGAATAATATCCTGTGTATTCATAGAGAGAATGTGACAGAAATCCAAGTTGCTAATGAAAAACCAGGGCTCCAATTGCACCTGAATCTTGCTAATAAACAAACAGCCTGCCCATTCACCAGGGTAAAGCTACCATGGTTCTCAGTTCATTTCTTATTAAATGTGTTCCTCTAAGCCTGGAGAATAACATATTTTCATATTAACCCAATGCCAACATGACAATATTATGTGTGTTATTAACAGTGTTTACTATGACCATTTACACAACTGTGACTACATTAAAATATAAGAAAGTCAGAAACTTTATACTCATAAAGGTCCCAACTGGGTTTCTCTTAAAAAACAATATTATCTAGTATCTGAATGCACTTGTTATTTGAGGATAGACTATTTTTATTATGATTGTCTACTGGGAAATGACCCATTTTTTTAGCTACAGTACAGAACAGAACTCAAATAAATGTATCAAGAGAATGTAATATATCTGGTTCAATTTATTTGAAGACTACAATATTTAAATAGATCAAATTATTATCTACTTTAGGAAGGAAGGATAATCTAAAAGAAGGGTTAATGTTTTATAGAATCTGTAGTAATAACATGTTGAAAGTTTTTGTCCCTGAAGGGTTAAAATACATTGCAGATCTGAAAAAATTTTATAGAATCCTAATTAGCACAAAAGCATGCCTGTATAACAGATAATGGAGAGAGAAAAGCAGGGAACAGTGTTTCTATTCCCATTTTCTAGGAAAAGAGCTGAGAACAAAGATAATAAAGGAATTGTTGGAGAAGCACAGAAAACAAGTATAACAGCCAAGATTAATATTGTTTTCCTGCTTAATGTGTAAAGGGTTTCAGACAGATCCTAGCATAAGAATTATATAAGTAGTAGATACTATTATTAGTATTTCCTTTCCATGGAGCCTGTGCATTTCCAACCCCCTCCTACGAGAAGTCCTTTCATCCCTTGTTAAAGGAATTCCTTCTTTGTTGCTTTGTTATTTATTTATTTTTATTTTATTTTTTAAAGGAGTTCCTTATTAAATTGAAAAATGAAAGCCTCTATAAGTTTTGTTTTTAGGGTAAAATTAACATAGTCTCACTGTAGAACATGTAGAAATTACAGACAAGCATAAACATAGAGTATATTTCTTTTTAGTCTTTTTTTTCAAAGAATGCTATTAAAGATATAGGGAAATAAAACCAAAGTGTTTTTTCCTCTCTTTCTCCTGCACAGTCATTCAGTACAGCACAAAGTGCTTCACCTCTGGTCACCAAAAGCTGTGTGGATTTATATCCAAGAGCAAAGTGATTCTGCAGCAGATACCAGCTGGGTGTCTTCTTATTCAATTTAAATCTGATATCAGCTACTTGGAGTCAGATTCCACAGGTTGAGGGCTCAGCCCCTCAAGACTTCCTCCCACTTCAGATACTAGTTGAAAGTAGTAGGCTGTCACCTATACTTCCGACCAACCAGGGTTCCCACGAGTCCCTTCCCAGGTTCAATTAATTTGCAATAACAGCTCGCAGAATTCAGAGAAACACATTACTTATGTATACCAGTTTATTATAAAGGATATTACAAAGGATACAGATGAACAGCCAGATGGAAGAGATATATAGGGCACGGCATGTGAGAAAGGGCAAAGAGCTTCCACGCTCTTGCAGGCACCCTCCAGGTGCCTCCATGTGTTCAGCACTCCAGAAGCTCTCTGAACCCAATCCTTTTGGGTTTTTTCTGGAGGCTTCATTACGTAGGCATGATTGCTTACATCACTGGCCGATGGGGATAAGTTTAACCTTCAGCACTTCTCCCCTTGCTGGAGGTTGGGAGGTGGGGCTGAAAGTCTCAACCTCTAATCCTGCCTTGGTCTTTCTAGCTAACAGCCTCCAGCCTGAAGCTATTTAGGGATCCCAGCCACCAGTCATATCATTAGAATACAAAACTCACTCATCACTCTGGAGATTCCAAGGATTTGGGGAGCTGTATGTCAGGAAACAGGATGGAGACCAAACATATATTTCACAGTATCACATATACATATATAGATTATCTCCTTCATTTAAAGATTAAACTCACACTGTTAATGTTGCTTTGTATCCTGCTTTTCACTTAATCTTTCATCCTGTCATTTCTTCTCTCTTTTTAATTTCTGACTCCCAGTATATATTCCAGAGCCTAAAGGGGTGGAGCCTGTGTCACAATCAGAGAGAAGGAATTGGAATGAGAATTTTATTAGTGCATGTTCCCATTTCTGTGCTCCTAAGATTTGTCCAAAAAAGAAAAAGGCAGAGAGGAAAGGGTGCAGATTTAGTGAACGTGCTTCAAACATAAGCTTCCCCCAGTCTCCCACTTTGTTACCCTGCATGAGTGCAGCAATGCTGAAACTCATAAAGGACAATGAAAAGGAAACACGACAAAGGATATTGATGAAACAAAAATAAATCTATTAATATGATTTAACTTAGGGAAAGCAAGGGCATGCATTCTCTCCATCACAATTCAGATATGCCATGCCAGTTCAACTCATGCCTCCTAACAGATCATCTGGAGAAGACAGAGATGGCCATTGAGGGGACATCACATAAAATACAAATAAGTGCTAATGGGGTGACTTCCTCATTTCTTAGCTATTGTGAAACTAATGGCTGGTTGTGAATGACTTCATTAGTGTTGCTTTTAACAAATTAATTCTCTCTTTATAAAAGCTTAGTTTACATCTTCTATAAAACTTGAAATAAAGAATCAGCATTTCAGAGAATGCCCTAAAGTTTATAAATTTCTCTCATTTAGATCAATTTACCTTGACCTCCCTTTAATTTTATAGGCTTTTAAAATTCCTGACCCAAAAGGTCTCCTATAAAGCATTGATCCATCCCATTCATTTTCACAGGTGAAAAACCTGAGGCCTGGAAAGACTAAGTGATTTATCCAATCTTACACAGACAGTCCCCTGGATACCACTCCACTTTGCTTTCCACTCCTACATTTTGCCTCTGTCGCCTCTAGTGACATCTAGTGGGAGAGGTTTATTGCCTGGGATAGACGGGGAGGAGGCAGTATCCATTTATGATTTGTGGGATTGGCAAAGTTCTCTAAATTCCAATCAAATATCTTTTCTTCTGCTAAAGTTTTCCAGATAAAATTGTTACAATGACATTAATTTTCTTCCTTTATATATACTTAATACCATTGGAGGACTTGGGTATGGCCAGTATCCAAATGCTAATTTTTTCTCTCCTTTGGTATATTTGTGGGTTTCTCTGAGATTCCCCCACTGGGGAAATCCAGTTACAGTCTTTTGGAGAGGATGATGCAGGACAGCTCTAGCATCCCAGGTGAAGACAACTTATACCTGAAGGAAGCCCTCTTTAGTAGTAGTATCCTTTTACAAGATAGCTCACAGCTGGTTACTTTTTGTGGGGCTGACATATGGCCTACAAGAAAATGCGACTTTGCCTGGCCCATGTGAAAATTACAAATCATTCCTAATTTGGTACTTTCTCTCCGTATTCTGTCAACACTGGCCCTCTCTAGTCATGACATTTTGACTTTAGATATTTTCTAGGCATGTGTCAGGTAATAGTCCCTACAACACTCAAATTCGAGGTGATATGTATCAAGCTCTTGAGGTGTGCCCCACCCTAATTTGACTTGAGATGGTGGCAGAGGGGCAGGGAGGAGATTATAACACTACTGCCCTCCCCGCTATAATGTAAAAATTCTTAAGTTGATAAATTTGGTTCAAACCTTATGTTTACATATAAAATTTAGTTGGAAAAAGAAAAAAAAACAGCTACAAAGAAGAGAACCTATTTTCCTTAGTAAAACAGACAGTTATAGTACAAAGCTTGGACTACAGTTTGGATAAAATAATTCTATTGCTATGCAGCCATCCAAAGTTTGCTAAAAGTTGTCACTCACCTAATATTCGTGTTTGTAACTTCTCATCACATATATAGTAAGATAATTTATTTTACTCAAAGGTCCTAATCTTGGGAGAAGCCCCAAATTAAAAAAATTAGACTTTGAGTTTGAAATGGAACAGATCTCTCCAGGTACATGAAATCACCAACTCAAAGTGTCCACCATTTTTATGGTAGCATAATCATGTTTTCGCTGAAAGGAGAAAATCTTTGAAAGAGTTTACAAAAAGCAGCTGCATTTGGAGTATGCATAGTGTCTGTATATATATGAACATCCTTCTCAATTATTTACAGACTCCATACTTCAGATTATTTAGCAGGTCCAGGTATCTTGGCCAGAGGGAGAAAAATATCTTTTAAATGAGTTTGACTGCCTCAGTATGATTTGAAAAAAGAAAAAGCAAAATAGCGCCAAATACAAATAAGCAAAATAATGAACAGTTGTGTTCAACTAAGGAAAATATATGTATCTATTCAACAAAAATATTTATTAAGTGCCTACTATGTACCCAACAGTATTTTAGACTCTGGAGATATGGCAGCTAGCCAGAGAGACAACGTCCTTGCTCTCAAACATGAAGAAGAAAACATGTTAATGGATTAAATAGAAATGAGGAAGGAGCTACTTTAGATTCAGAGGTCAGAGTAGATTTATATAAGAAGGGGACATTTGAGCTTGAACTGAAATGGCAACACGGAACCGGTTTTGTAAAAATGAGGCAAAGGATTACAGGCAGAGGGAAGGAAATATGCAAAGGCCTTGTGGTTGTAATATGCATGGGCATTTGAGAAATGCAAAAAAGGCCATTGTAGCTGCAGGGTAGTGAATTAGGGGACAATGTTACAAAATGAGGTTGAAGAGGTAGGCAGAAATTAGATCGATAGGCCCTGAAGTGACATGGGGTTTGTTTTTATTCTATGTACGATGGCAGTAGGAAGGCATTGGAGTATTTTGAGGAAGAGAGTACTATGTGAATTACATTGTAAAAATATTACCTTTACTCTATAGAGATTAGAATATAGAGAGTCAAACATGGAAGAGGAGAGAACATCTAGGATTTTGTTATAATAGTCCAAGTGAGAAATGATGGTGGCTTGGATTGGATTGGATTGTAGACATCAAGACAAGTGGTCAAATTCAATTTATATTCTGGACTTGAGTAAATGGGACTTGATGCTAGATTAGATGTTGAAGAGATTTTGTGGGGGAGAAGTGAAATAAATAGTCTAGGTTTCGCTTGACCTAATGATGTCAGTTGATTAGATAGGAAGACTGGGGAGGGGAACTTTTTTGGAGGAGAGAGAAATCAAGAGTGTAATTAAATTTTAAGTGTCTATTAGAAAAATATAGTTGGATTTGAACATAAATTGCTATCCATATCTTCCTTACTCCCCACCTCAGATACTTTGAAACATTTTTGGACTGCTATGTAGGTATTACTTTCAGTATCACTCTTGCGTACTCAAAATCTTAGATTTTTCAAACAAAATGAAGTTCAATATATTAAAATTTAACATACTTCCTAATAATATCACTATTATTTTATAAAGTTAAATTTAGATCTTATAAGGGTCTTGAATTTATCATATAGAAAAATCAATGTAAACAGAGTAATAACTACTATATTTAGGTGAACTTAACTTTGGCTACTGTGATTGCTAAGTTAATTCTTCAATGTTTAAAAGATTCTACTCATGAAACAGAAATTAACCAACCAACATTTTCTTCCTCCCATTAAAAAACAACTTTCATTTGAAACTTAAAAGCTCTTGAGTTGATGTTGCTTTAGCATAAAGGCTGTTTAATGTTCCTTGTGAACACTCAATGTGTCCACAAATTAGGCCCATTAGTCTTATATAAAGTGTAGATAATATTGGCCATAGGTAATCTCTAAGGTCATGCCCTTTATAATAATAAATACTTCCACCATCTTTGCTTATTGATCATTCAGTCTGAAAATTACTTTTTTTTTCCTTTTTGCTCTCTGTGCAACCATTCATAAAAACATACATGTTCTAATTACCATCTTTTGTAAGTCTTCAGAAGAAGAATGCTGAAATCTCTGGGCTACCAAATTATGCAAAATGCAATTCCTTCAGTCAAAATAGCATGCAGGATGGAGAAAAAAGCATATCTTAGCCTCTATGGACAATTAGCTATAGAAGAATAGGAAACAGATGAGGTAATGCTGTGGGTGAGTTTTAAGCATCCTCTTCTATGGGAGGCTATATTGTGGGCTTTTCTTTTTTCCCCCTTTTATTAGCTTGAAGCCACATTAGAAGACGTTTAAAATCCATGTTATATTCTATGTACTGGTATTCTTTGTGAATAGCCTAAGGGAGTGCATATGGCTCAGTTATCAAATCTAAATCTCCTTCTTAATTAGGGCAGCTTTCTAAAAATCTATTATGATTCTTGTTGGGGCTCAGAAAATTTTGGGCATGCTGAGTACTTTGAACTAAAGGAGATCAGAAGGCCTCAGTAGTGGCCTCAGAAGCAAGTTCTCGCTGCCCTCCTGTCTCCGTCCCTCTTTCTTCTCTGAAGTGAGTCAGAAACCAGAATTCCTCTTCCTCAAGGTAGGTCATACAAGTTAGAATCCATCTCCCCCAAATCAAACCACAAAATATAGACATATTACTCTAGCTTCAACTGCCTTTCTGTGTAGGAGCTGGCCACAAAAGTTTCTCTGACCTACCAGTCTAGTAATGGGGCATAAGATCCTTATTCCAGAGGGGCCATACCATATACCCAGGAAGAAGGCATGCTACACAGAGAGGCCAAGAAGAATCTGAACACACAGATCTTGCTGGGCTTTCCCCTGTCAGTCTCTTACCATTAGATCATATCATTTTTGTCCAATCACATTTCTATATGGCTGTCTATTCTTCATTGAATCTAAGCATAAAAATAGACAGTTTTTCTTGAGTCTTTGGGTCTTCATTTCTGAGAAGTCCTGTGTTACATAAAGCTTTGATTGAATAAATTTGTTAATCTTTTCTCTTGTAGGAGGGTTGGCCATGACCCTCATGATGAATGAGCAAAGGTAGCACACCTTTCCATTCCTACCTTTTCCATAAAAGATCCACAGAAACACATAGAATTGTCCCATACCTGCCAAGCCTGGAGTGCCTCACTTGGAAAGCTTTGGGAAGCACAATAGGCACATCCACCTTTTAGTGAGAAATCTTTCAGGCTCATGTCTTCCCCCAGATTACAGGCAAGGGGAAACTCTCAGAGAGCTATATTAAGAAAGGTACAAGAATGGAACTATTAACAAGCAATTGACACGTGTCTGTAAATAAAAGTTGATCATTTCACATTTGGTCTTGGCTTGTGAAGGATGTAATTTGAAATTAAAAATAAACATACTGGAACATACATCCTGATCAGAAACATTCATATGCACAGCTGGAAACAGATACTGCAATCTGAAAGTGTAATTAAGATTTACCATCTCTATTTATAGAGTACAAGCATAGCAAATTCATTGTCTTTAAATGTGGAGGTTCAAAAAGTATTAGGGGGAGAGGAAATATTAACTATGAGTAAAATGGCATACAGTACATCAAACAGCTGCATTTGAATTTAGGGTTAAAGAAAGCAACATGGGAAAAACTGAAATACAAATGAAAATCACACATACGAAGGGAAAAATATTTCAGTGAAAGCCAAGGAAACTCCTTAATCCTCTAAGAGAACTGATGTTTCCTCGAGTTAAGTAAACATGTCTGCTGAGATACAGAGCATTAATGTGTAGGTATTTAAGACAAAACAACTGTGGAAATAGAGTGGACAATGTTTTCTTGCAAGTGAATGATTTGCAATGGTAACAAAGCCCCCTTTCCCTGACAAGCCCCATTACTTAGTAGTCATTAAGTGAAGGGTTCCTCCAAAATACACATGGAGAGGCCAATATGCAGTTGTTGATAGGCAAAGCCTTTCAAATGAATGCATTGCTGCTCTGAAAGAGACTTAAAAGAATTTTAATTTTTCATATTCTTAAATCCTTTATTACAGTATTCATAATAATCAGATAAAGTAAATTTAAATGATTCACTAAATCAATTTACATTTCAAAATGTAGAAATTGTATGGCTGAGCTACTTGAATCAGATATCTTTGGGATTAGTATTTTGGAACATCCCTGGAGGGGATAGTGTTGTGATTTCTTGTGTTTTGTGTATGATTTATAATATTTTTTATTCTGTCAATAGGCTAGCCTTGTAGTCAGGTTCTGTAGTCAGTTCATAAAAACTAGAGGAAAAAATCAATTACAGAGGTATTTCAGAAGGGATAGATTAGAGCTTTTTTGGTTGTTTCTTCTTTGACAAATGGGTTTACAAAGAGTCTTTTAGAGCCATCACTAGTCCTCTTCCAAGGCGGGCTCCTGAGCTTTGAATTGTCCAGTAAAGAAGGTAGTCACTTGTGTCTTGGTTTATGAGAAATGCTAAGCAATGTATATCTCCTTCCCACACCTTTGATGGCATAGGGTTTTAGCCCAAGGACATTTTCCTCTCTTATTAACATGCCTGGTTTGGGGAACACCACAGTTACTTTATTTGAAAGTGTCCTTTTTCACAGCTAAAGAAGCACTGTTTCCAGAGTTGTACCAAATAACCACCTATTGACATAGTCATTTACAGTTAAACACTTTCTTAGAATCTTTAATAATTTGGATACTTTAAGATAATTTGATGCCTAATCGCTGTTCAATGTTTGCTTTCCAAAATGTAGTGGAATTATCGGAAATGAAACTCAGCAGGGTTCTCTTAGTTGTTTTTACTTCTGATTCATTAAGATCATCATGTATATGAGGAGTTAGTAAGAGTGAAGGGCAACTGATGCTGGCAGAGGCTGCACAGAGCCTTTTGGATGCACCTAAACTGAAAGCCTTTGGTAGGCAGAATTGTTGCCTCCAAGAAGATTCCCCTCAATAATCTCCAGGACTGTGTATGTACCTTACATGGCAAAACAGACTTTGCCATGGTTAAGTCACTAATCAGCTGATTTTAAAATGGAGATATTTTCCTGGATTATCTGGGCCATTAGTGGGGTGAGGCAATGTAATCACATGAGGCCTTAAAAGCAGCAGAAGGTAGAAAGGGAAGACAGAGAGATTTGGAGCATAAATTTTCCACACTGTTTATGGCTTTGAATATGAAAGGTGCCTGGAGCCAAGGAATGCAAGTAGTCTCTAGAAGCTGAGAACAATGCCCAACTGATAACCAGTAAGGAAATAGAAGCTCAGTCCTATAGCTGCATGGAACTGAATTTGATCAACAATTTGAATGATCCCAGAAGTAGATTATCCCCCAGAGCCTCCAGAAAAGCCATTGGCCAACACCTTGCTTTCAGCCTGTGAGACTCTAAGCAGAGTACTCACCAAAGCCCACTTGGCTTTCTGTTCTAGAGAACTGTCACCTAATACATAGTTGTCATTTTGAGCCATTGTTTGTGGTAATTTGTTATAAAAGTGATGGAAAACTAAAAACCATAAGTTGACACTAGTAACATACAGGCTGCTTATAAATAATCATAGGATCTACCACGGCATGTGATTATTTTCTTTCGTCTGATACTTGGCAAACTTACTCCATGAATCCCAAACCATAGATTTCTGATTCCTCATGATATTTAGTGATCTTCCTCATGGACACCAGTTACCTTGCTACCCCACTTAGCCACTAGCTCCTCACCATGCACTGCAGTCATTTACCAGGTCTGCTTCTAGCCTCTGTTTCTGCTTATTAGTCTGAGCCACAACAGATAAATTGCTTTCCCATGAAACATTTTTTCATCATATTATGGGGGTACAAATATTGTTAAGGTAACATATATTGCCCTTG
>VBSM01000656.1:1994325-2037669 GCA_008086735.1 Cheirogaleus medius | reverse complement strand
ATTTCTGTTCATTATGTTGGGTCGAACTTTGTTGCTTTGTTTTCTCTCTTGAGCAATTGTGGTATCTGGGCTTTGATCTTTAGCTTTTGAGTAGATTTACAGTTATGAGTGTTTATTGTGCTGATCTATGAGTAACACTGTTTTGAGTACTTCTTGGAGGGCTGGTCTTGTCTTGTTGAATTCCCTCAGTGTTTGCTTATCTGAGAATGTCTTGATTTCTCCTTCATACACAAAACTTAGTTTTGCAGGGAATAAGATTCTAGGCTGAGCATTATTCTATTTCAGAAGAGTGACAATGGGGCTCCAGTCTCTCCTTGCTTGTAATGTTTCAGTAGAGAAGTCTGGCGTTATTCAGATTGGCTTTCCTTTGTATGTTACTTGCTTCTTTCATCTTACAGCTCCTAGAAGAGCCTCTTTAGTTGATATTTTGGTCAGTCTTATGACTGCATGTCGTGACGTCTTCCTCTTTGCATTGAGTCTCCCAGGGGTCGTTGAGCTTCTTGAACTTGTATATCGAGATTTTTACCAAGGCCTGGGAAATTTTCCTCTATTATATCTTCAAATAGCTTATCCAACCCTTGAGTGTTTTCTTCTTCCCCTTTAGGTAACCCTATAACCATAACATTAGGTTTCTTCACATAATCCCACATCTCTTGTAGGCTTTGCTCTTTTTTCTTGTTTCTCTGCTCTATCTCTGTGACTGATTTATTTAATTGGAAGGTGTTATCTTCAATCTGTGAGATTCTTTCTTCTGTTTGATCTACCCTGTTCTTGAGGCTTTCCACTGTGTTTTGTAGTTCCTTGAATTGATTCTTCATTTCCCAGGAGTTCGGTTAGAATTTTCTTCATTGTTTCAATTTCTTTAGTGAATTTTTGTTCCATGTCCTGGAATCTTTTTGCATTTCTTTTGTGTTGGTTATCCAGTTGTTCTTGCAAGTCATTGAATTTTCTTACGAGCAATGCTCAAAATTCTTTTTCTGTCATTTTAGTGGTCTGATTATTGTTGCTGTCCATTACTAATGGGCTGGGGTTCCTCTTTGGTGGTGTGCTTTCCGTTTGGGTCTTCATATTTCCAGAGTTCCTTCGATGATTTCTTCCCATCTGGATCAGTTGTTGCTTCTTAGTTTTAGGTTTTTGTTCAGATAATGACACGCCCTGTTTAGTCTCTGAGCCAGTAGGTGGTGTTTTGGGTGAGATTCGACCACACCCTATATGATGAGTCAGTAGATGCCATAAAAGGGTGTGCAGAATGTCCTCCTTGTCAGTAGGTGGCACTTGCTCAGAGAAGCAGGCTACACTGCTGTTTTTGGGTCCTGTAACCAGCTCTTGTTCCTCTGGATAGGCACTCTAGTGCCTGAGGTGGTGGGTTGGGCCCTGGGACTTCCAGGTGTGTCCTTATTCTCCACTTCAGTGAGGGCTGGTCTGGGAGTGAGCCTGGGCGGAGCTGGGTTGGGTAAGCCTTCCCTTGAGCACCATAAATGCTGTTACCAAGGGCCACAATCCTGCTCTTTGCTTCTGGGAAAAGCTCTCAGGGAGGGGCTTGGATGGCCCTACTCAGTCAGAAAGTCTGTGTGTGGGGCTGGGGCTGTCTGAGACCTGCAGTCTTGAGCAGGCCTCACTCCTTTCCACCCTCCCCAACTCCACAGCTTCTCCTGGGCCTCTGCCAGCAGGACAGACGTCACGCCACCAGGTCTCCCCTGGCTGTGATGCAGGCCGGGAGGTTCCCTGTGCTGGGTCGCCGCCTGGGCCAGGCACACGGCCCCCCTTTGGGAGCAGGGTTGCCCTCAAGCATGCTGATCTTCCCCTGAAGCCACACACACCTTAGTAGGATCAGTTCCGAATATCCCTTCTGTGCCCTGGGCAATGCGAGACCTGGGTGCGCGGGATATGGTCTGCAGGTCTGACCTCTTGGCCCTGGAGTTCAATCCCTGACCCCACCAGGGAGAGGAGTGCCAGTCCTAATTCCCCCACGGGGAGCCCAAGCTGGGTCGATGTCTCTCAGCCTCAGGGTCTGCCCCGTTCTCCCGGAATCACCAGGCCAGCAGCACCTGGGAGGGCTGACAGGCAGGGAGCTCCCTGTCTGAGTACCCCTCAGTCAGCTATAGGGCCCCAAATGAGAAGGTCCCGTTCCCTGGAGATGCCTCCGGCTGGTGGCTATATTGTCTCTCTTGGCAGCCACGGATAGGGATGCTGGAAGAGAGAGTGTAGCAATATGGCGCCTGCCACGCGGCCGGGTCTGTGCACAGGGAGGGGCCCTGAGGGTGTTGGGAGCCCGGTGCCGCTTCCGCTACAGGCTTACTGCTTGCTGGCGGTGGCCGTCTCTGGGCTGGTGTCCACAGGTCTCTCCAACCGCTGGGAAGCCCGACAGCAGTCCTAGATGTAAGGGAGGGGAAGTTAACCGCTCCACCTACTCCTGACGCTGGTCTGCAAACCGCTCGCTCCGGAGGTCTCTCCTTCCAGTTCTCCTCCACAATCTCCTCCGTGGAGTCTCCCATAGTCTCTGGTACCCCTCCTTCTTACCCTCATCCGATGTATGGTCGTCTGCTTGCTTCTTTCTTCTAATATCTTCTAGAAGCTGTCTTTTCTGCAGACACTCTGTCTGGCGGTGTTTCTTGTCCGCCATCCTGCTCCGTACCCTGAACTTTTTCGGCTATGGTCTTGATAAGAGTTGGCTGCTGTGTCAGCCAGAAAGACCTGTTTCATTGTTTTTAATCCAGTGGTTTTTATTGAAAAGCTGTTCTGGCTAAAAGATGAACTTGACTAATGTCTAAGAACAGAGAACTACTATTAGCAAACTTGGGGTCAATTAGGGTTCTGTTTATAGTTCTTTTGTGTGGGATATCCATTTTTTAAAACTTTACTTAGACACCACATTCCGTCTTCTTTAAGGCCTATTATTCTGTGAAAATATTGATTAAGGCTGGATGTTCCTGAGGAAATGGAAGCAGGCATTTTGTGTTAGTAAAATCCATGCTTTTTAAAATTGATAAGCATGACTGGATGCAATAAGGGAAAAGGGACATAAATTCAAACAAACACATCATTACACTAGGTGATAAAAATATAAACAGGACTCCAATGAATGTATCTCTTAATAACTGTCTCTTTTATTGAGTTTTTTTCAAGTCCTACCATGATCTGGGATAGCTATGCATCTAGATCTGCCACATGAAAAATGCTCAATCTGATCTACTAGTTTCCTTAGGATTTGAAAGCAATTTCCTTAATTTGTCTTTTTGGCCCCCCTACTTATTAACTCAGCTTAACCAGGTGGGATCCCTGGGTTAGGAAAGTTTGAAGATTTAGAAATAAAGAGAACCCCCTTCATTATTCCTCTGAATTGTATCTTAAATAGAAGTACATTGGAGGCTACTGAAGAAAGCTGCAAAGATGGTTTGAGAAAGAAGATTCTCAAACCAGGTATGCCAAGTGCTACAGCTGAGCAAATTTGAAAATTATCTTGTGAGCTTTTCCACTGGAAGGGGCTTTAGAATAGTACATCATTGTTTGTTGTGAATTTTAAGAGATTCTCAGGTGGGCTAGAGGTACCCCCTAAAGTACCACAGCAAGTCCACCATTTAGTTTCCAGGGATCTAGAATTTTCAGAAATATTTCAGTCCCCATGGTGTTACATTTCTGAGTCACTTCCTTGCCCTGGGACATTGTTCATTGTATATCTATTTAGTATGGATAACTGTGCGATTTTCTGTCTGGCTATGCCTATGATGTCACAAATCAGCCTACTGATCTAGAATGTAGGAAGGGAGAAGTGGACCTTGAGCTCTAATGGACAAAAAAGAAATATAAAATAATACCTTCCTTAGCAGAAAGGGAGCTCATAGAAAAGCAGATGAAATAGTGAAAACATAACACAAAATGAAACAAAAATAAAGGCAGGTTTCCCATATGCTGCATTTAAATAGTACCCTCTGCCCCTGAATGGTGCTATTATTTTTCTCCTTGATGTCTACTTGATAGAGATGTACAGTTAGCAGCAGCAGTGCAAGCATTGAGAGAATCAGGTCAATAGTGGGAAACAGAAAATGCTATGTAATGAAAAGGTAAAAGGAAGGTCTACATGAATTAAAAAAAAAGAAAGTCAACAAGCAGAGCAAAAACGTCACAACATTTCACATAGTGCTTGGGAAATTAAGATATTGAAATTTAGAATAAGTTAGCATAGGTTGAGAATTTAACATAAACCTAGGGCAAAAAGCACAAGCAAAACCTGTGTACCTTGAGGCTACTGGAGAAAGTGCCAGAGACTAGAGCCTTTGACAGGACTGGCCTGAGGCCAAGCCATATGTAAGTTTCTTTTATTCTCCTTCCTTCTTGGACTTTCTTGTCCTTTGTCTCATCCTTGGGGGCCCTCTCGCTTGCCAATGACAACTAGCAAATCTAGTAAACAAATTCGCAATGATGGATTAAAGATGTGGTGAAAAGAATACAGGCTTTGGTGTCAGATCTTGGCTCAGATCTCAATTCTGCCTTTTTCTTAGTCCATTTCTTAGTTGTGTGGTCTTGTGTAGCTTTCTTAAAATGTCTTATTTTATGTGTTTTTAAAATGGCGATAATCATGTCCACAACACTGCATTGCTATGAGGATTAAAGTAATGTCTGTAACGTACCTAGAGGAGTACCTCAGATATAGTAGGTGCTTAATAGATGGAGGAGCTCTTTTGCACTCAGAATACTCTTCTTCTTGAGACTGTATTTATAATTTCATGTGAATCTTTGATGAATTATACTAAATATCAAATAGATTTCAAGGGCCATAGATGAACCTTTTATGTCATTATCATTGATAACATTTGTTAAATTTGTACAATGTGCTAAGTCTCTTGTCAAGGGCTATAATAAACAATTTTATTATTTAACCTCACAGCAACCTTATGAGCTAGATGTCATTAGTATTTCCATCTTATGAAACAAGAAACTAAGGTACAAAGAGGTTATAAGTAACTTGGCCAAGGTCACAGAACTAGAAAGTGGAACGGCCAAAGCTCTAATGTCCTACTTGAATATGATGGTATATGAGCCTCTCTATGCTGGCTTATAGAAAAAGGCTCTCCTACAAAAGGTTGCCAAGGTACTAAATGTTTACATTTGGCAAAGGATTGTATGCCTACCACGTGCCAGGCACCATGCTATCTATGTACTCTACATATGTGATCTTATTTAATGCTTATAACAATTCTGTAGTATGAGGTTGATCTCATTACCATTTTACAGGTGAAAACACAGGGGCTTAGAGAGGTCAAGTAGTTTGCTCAGGATTATAAGGTTAAGAAGTCATAGCACTAGGATGTAAACCCCTGGCTGTCTTCTACTAGGCTGTGTCAAGGATTGTGCAGCTTTCCCATGTATGACTGTGAAGAGAAGAGCAGTTCTGCTTACTCCTCCCCTTAGTGATACTGGATCAGCTGGGAAGTTCGAATTCAACTTTCAAAGCCATTTGCCATCAGTGCTAATTTGTACTAATCAGTGGGGATATTCACTTGAAAGTAGTACTTTGGAAATAACGCCTTTAATGTATAATATTTTAAAGCAGAAGAAAATTTTATGAAGGTTTATTTTCTTCTTCTTCTTTTTTTCCTTTTATTTTTGTATGAGTCATACTCCTGGCAAGTTTCACTGAGAACCAACTATAATCTGACTCTCTCCCCAATGATAATAATATATGTTATACAATGGTTTAGAGGAAAAGATTTGGGTTCTACATTTCTGCTTGGTTTTAGAAATTTGTTTATTGACGTTTTGAATATAATTTTCAGCAATGATAATAAACCCGCACACAAAGTCACAGCTCTTCATCTCATGAATTCATGTAACTCATAGGGATTGAGGAACTACATGGTGCCTGAAACTGTTAGGCACTAAAACTCCAATCATGAGAAGGATACGTTGTGTTCCTACTCTCACAGAGCATACTGGTTAGCAATAAGACCTACCTAATTCTATTCTTTATTCACTCATTCATTCATTTCTTCATCAGGAAATTTTAAGCATGTGCTATGTGCTAGGCATTGTGTTAGGTATTATAGATAAAAACAAATAGAAATTAATATTTATTGAGCACTTACTATGTGCCTAGCACTGTTTTAAATATATTACATATATTAGCTCATGTAATCATCTGTAGCTACTATCTTACTTTGTACATGAGAAAACTGATATGGTAACAAGTTACATAATCTGCCCAGGGTCAAAGTAGTGGAAAAAGGATTTGAACTGAGGCAGTCATTTCAGACCCTAAACTCTTGGCTACTAAGCTAAACTGCTTATAATCGTGAATGAGAAAGAGTTCCTACCTTTAAGGTGCTCACAGTCTAGCAAAATAGACTAAAATTTAAAATCAAGCAGTTGTAATATACCATGACTATGATATGGGGATTATAGGATGTTATGAAAGTAGGTTACAGGGCCACCTAACACAGTCTAAGAGTGTCTAACATCTAAACTAAGGCGTGAAGGATGAAGGTGAGCTATCAAGGCAAAGGGAGAAATAGGGTGGGTGTCTGGTTGGAAACAAGGTGGAGGCTCAGTAGGAAGTGTGTTCCAAGCAAATGAAAATTAATTCATTATGACTGGGATATTGAATGTTGTTGAGGAGAGGGTGTTGATTGAAGCTGGAGAATTAGTCAGGTTTTAGATTATGCAGGATTATTTAGGTCAGGTCAAGAAATTCATACTTTATCCAAAGTACAATATAAATCCCTGAACAGATTTAAGGAAGGGACTGACAATAGTTCAAATTTTAAAAAATATTTCTATACTTAAATGATTGCCTAGTAATAGTGTGGAAAATGGAATGAAGGGGCAGGAAGACCAGATAGGAAGCAGTTTTTACAAATTAATAGCTTAATATATGAGGCACACTTGAGCAGTTCTCACATCCTTCTTGGAAATTTTCTGTAATGACAGTTGCCCAGACTTTCAGATTTCTGTGGCCCTGACTTTTCTTTTCCCCCAAAAGTGTATGTACCCAGGATGATAGACATATTTTTGGCTTACATAATTCTGGTCATTGTTTCAGAAGGGAAGTATAACCAGTCAGTTAATCTTTGTGGTTCTTTCTATTTACATTTTTAGTTTAGAGAAAATAATTCACCAATTCTTTAAAAATATCTACGTTTGTTTAGTATGATATAGTTAAACACTGTTTCTTAGGTATTATTAGTCTCATTATACAAATAAACTTCCTAAGCCACCACAGAATGTTAAACAGCTTAGTGCAAGACTGAGTTAGTACTCAAATCCTGTTTTCTCCTTGTTTTAACCACTCCCTCTAGATAATATGTTGTGTGTTGAATGCATTTTTTCACAGATGAAAATGTTGGGAAAGGCAAAATATAGAATTCAAATAATTGTGTAAAATAATTTCTTGAATTCTATAGCCATGGCCAAATATTGTACCTTGAATAAATAATATAGCTCAACAATGACATCTTTGGTATGTTCACAAAAGTATTTGGAAATTCTAGAATCTAGGTGAGAATAGGTGAAAAAAAGAAAGTTGTACTGTGTATTATATCTGCTTGACTGAATATAAATCTGTAGAGGCCTTAACCACTATTCATAGCTCTTCAGGTATTCTTACCAAGTTGTTGTGGCTATATGCTGAAAGGCTGTTTTGCCATGAGAAGCAGCACAGTGTGCTGACAGGGGAGATTTTATAATTGAACTCAAGCTATTCCAGCGCTCACCATCATTAGTGCAACACATGCATATACACACACAGGTACACTTTATAATTCAAAATTGCTACATCTTAGTGTTAACAGTAAAACATCTGAGGAAAAGAAGGAAAATTTAAGTACGATAATATGGTATATTCCTCTGACCATAGAATTCAGAGAGCAAGCACTCCTATAAAGCAGAGAAAGCTACTCTAATATTTCCTACTAAGCCACAAAGAGTTACAAGGCATGATATTAACCATTACTTGTGTCTGCCAATTGGCAGTGCTGAGGCTACATGGGGACAAGGTCTCCTTTAAGGACCAATGGACTCACTCATGCTGTTTTGTGTCTAAGCCAATCTTTGTGCCTGTGCCCTCGGCAACTTATCAGTACCTCACCAGCTGTCAGAAGAGCCATGACAAAGATGTAGAAGTAGGCTGCTCTTCAGGAGAAATAATCGATTTCACTGTGGGTCAACTTGTTCCCTGCACAACCCTTTTTCTTTCCCTTTACATCTCACAAACTTCAGAGCTTTATACTTCTTTTTTTCTAAGGCATGTGTAAGAAGCAGCAGGGTATGATAGAAAAAGCAGAGGATCAGGAGTCCTACCTCTGCTGTGTGTGACATTTGGAAATCATTCAACCTTTCAGAGCCCCATGTTCCAGTTTCCTTATATGTAAAATGTGAATAATAGTTATTGACATGTGGGGTTATTGAAACAAAGACATTTGTGAAGGCACTTTGCAAATGCTAAGTAAATATAATTAGTAAGATTTTTCTAGGACTTAGTTTTCCCACTTGGAAAATGAATGTGTTAGAAAAATTGACTTCTAAATCTACATAGCACTCTAATATGTGATCATCTAACTATCATATAATTATACTATTTAAAAAAAATATTTACTCAGACTATTTTACAGTCAAAATAGAGTACTAAAGAAAGTGATAATATGTGTTGATTGTCCACAGCTTTATAGCTTTAGGGGAATGTAGACTACAAGAAAAGAGGCAGTGATCAAATTCCAAAAAGAAAACTGTAAGTAGATACAGACAAGTGACTTACTGATTTCAGCACAAAGGAATAGAGGGATAGCGGGAATGAAACTGAGAAAAAACAAACAAACAAACAAAAAAAACAAAACAGAGACTCTCCTCCCTCCCAAGAGTTTCTTATAAAAATCAGGTACATCTGAGGAAAGAAGAAAAACCTGCAAATGCCAGGCAGATGATAGTTATTTATTGCCCCCCCCTTACTACAGTAGCAGGGGCTCAAATAGGAAGTCAGAATATTGAATAGAAGTCAGTGGAGATGGATTCTGCCAGGCCAGGGCACCTGGGGACAAACCTCTCCTCTCAGCCACAGCCTGAGTAGCACAATACTGCAGCTGTGTGATGGATAGGAACTCTGGTGGCATGGGAATTAGCTGTTTTAAGGCAACTAGTTAAGTGGCTGGAGGATTCAGATCTGCCATGGAAATACAGGCAGCTGACACCGAAGGGGAAGGCTTCTTGCCTTAACATTTGCTCAGTGATCTGTGGATAGTGGAGGAAGCTCTGCTTGATTCTGATTGAAAGAATTTAAGAAAATAGTGATGCGAAATAAGTTTGTTTAACTCATATTTATTGTGAACCTGTTATGTGCTTGTGCTTGGTACTGCGAGTATAGTATTGAACAAGAGTTCTGCTCTTGTGGAGCTTACATTCTAGTTGGTGGAATATAACAATAAAATAAGTATTAAATAAAACATACAGTATATTAGATGGTTATAAGTGATACAGAGGAATCTAAAGCAGAGAGAGGATAGAGAATATGTGTAAAGCAGGCTGGGGGTTTATAATTTTCCGTAGGGTGATAAGACTTGGCCTAATTGAGAAGGCTGCATTTTAGTAAACACCTGGATAAGGTAAGGAGATTAACTGTTCAGATATCTTGGGAAAGAAAATTCTAGGCAATAATAGCAAACTCAAAGATCCTTGGAGTAGGAGTGGGCTTGGTATGTTCAGGAAACAGTGAGGAGGTCATTGTTGTAAAAAAGTAAGCAGGGGGGAGAGTAGTAGGAAAAAAGATCAGAGGTCAGATTAAGTAGCCTCACAGCCCATTGTCAGAACTTTGGCTTTTAATATGGGTGAAATGAAAGAGTATTGGACGTTTCTAAGCAAAAGACTAATCTCTAATTTACATTTTAAGAGAATCGCACTGTCATGTGGTAAATATAATGTATGGATATAAGAGAGAAAGCTATGAGAACAATTAGAAGGTTACTGCAATAATCCAGGTGAGAGATGATGATTTTGAAACTAAGGCAGTAGTGATGGAGGTGGTGAGTGGTTAAATTCTGCATGCATTTTGAAGGTTGAGCTATCAGAATTTGTGTAAAAATTTCACGTGAAGATATTAAGAAAGAGATGAGTCAAGAATAACTCTGAAGGTTTTGGCCTTGTGACTGGAAGGATGCCGTAGCCAATAACTGAAATGGGAAAAATATTGTGATGAACATGTTTTAGGCGGATGATCAGGGGCTCAGTTTTGGAGATATTAAATTTTAATTCAAATAGAGATGTCAGGTAAACAATTATTTATATAGGCCTGATTTTAGGGGAGAAATCTAGGCTACAGATATACATTTGTGATGAGTCATCAGCCTACAGTCTGGATGAAGTCAGTAAAGGAGGAAAGGAAAGTGTGTGTATGTGTGTGTGTGTATGTGTATATGTATCCATAATCTAGATTGTGGATTCCTGACTTCATATCTGTGTGTGTGTGTGTGTGTGTGTGTGTGTATAAAATAAGAGGTGAAGAGGTACCTGGAATAGTACCTGAGGAAGTATAACATTTACAGGTCATAAAAATAAAGCATATATTAGTTGGGTAAACCCTAACAAGCAAATGCTAAATATCTTTAAAAAATAAAGGTGTATATCTTGCTTAAGTAAATTCCAAAATGGGTGCTACTGATGCAGAGGGATTTTCCCCCTAAGGGATCTAACTCATGGTTCCATTTTCCTTAATACCTGGCTTCCAAAGTCACAGCATTAATCTTCATCATAGTGTATTAGGCTGGTAGAAGGGTAATAAATTTAGAAAATCATGAGTGGGAGTTTTTTATGGGCCAGGTTTGAAATAGGTCCACACAACTGATGTATATTTTCTACTAATGGAAACTCATTTGCATAGCTATAATGCACTGCAAGGAAGGCTGGGAAATGTAGTCAAACTGTGTGCCAAGGTAAAAGGAAATGGATTAATGAACATCTAATCAGTCTCTGCCACAAGGAGAAATTAGCAAAGGAGACTGAAGATGAGTGGCCAATGAAATAGGAGACTGTGATGACTGGAGCCAAGTATTAATAAAAAGTAATTTTTTTCCTGGAAAAAAGGGAGAGTGATGGATTAAGATGATCCATAACAATAACCAGTGGATTTAGCAAGGCATAAGTCAATGGGAACGTTTTATAGACGAAATACAACTGGAATAGATTCAAGAGAAAAGGAAAGGAGAGAGATTGGAGGCAGTATGTATGAACATTTATTTCACAAAGCTTTTTAGTACATTCAACCAGCGATGCCCATCTGTATCTTGGCACTGTACACAAGTTGCTCTACAAAAGGAAATATGTTCTGAGCTTTGGAGAAGAAGATTGTGAACAAGTTTTGTGGCTGCACCTGGACAAGATCTGTGCCCAGCCATACCTTCAAAAATGAATTAAAACTAGTACCACAAAGATGTAAAAATTTTGTAAAATGTAAAAATATAAAATTTTTCTGGGTTATAGATTCCCTTCTGACCTTGATAAAGATATTCTTAACAGAGTAAAAAAAAATAGGTTGACTATAGATCCTATGAAAGTTCCTTCTAATCTTCTTCATGAGCAAATGTTGAACCAAAGCTTATCATTAATCCAATTCTGTGAACCTGAGGTCAACTGAAAAATGACAAAGAAAATTCCTAGTAACAAACTTGTATAACTCCTTACACTATAGATTAAGAAACTGAAGCCCAGAGAAGGGAAATTATACTGGTGAGTAATGGGGATAAGATTTGAACCTAGGACTACTGATTCTTAGGCTGGAATTTATACCTCTCAAGAAGTAATATATTCATTACTTCCTTGCATCATGTCACACAGAGCAGATGATAGTTATGACCCTCCAATGGACTTAGGAAATGCAGAATTCCTTGTGTCCTAGCCTTAATTCTGCTTTCTTTTCAATATATCTGAATGCAGGTAAGAAAAGGGGAGGTAAATCTGAGTTGACTTTAATTCCTTTTAAAAAGCAAAGAGTTTGCAAACATTTCTACCATAATAGCTGTTAGTAACCCTTATGATAGTTTTCATACTGCTATTGAGAGCTGCTACATGCTGCCTACTTGTTAACTGCCTTTTTTGTTTAAGAAACACAAAGATGCTTGTAGAACAGAGGCAGTTTTTCAGATATTTTCTTCAATAATTTGGATATTCATTTTACCCATTGAGAAATAGCTTGAAGATTGGATTTAGACTTTCTCCAATTGCCTGGAACCCCATGTAGATGTCCTCAGAATCTCCTTTAGCTTGGACTGGGAAGGCATCACCTCTTAGAAAGCAAGCCATACTAGGAGTAATCAGGTTGTGTAGGAGCTGTAAACAATAGGCTAAGAACAGCAGTATCGATTTGAGAATGACTCTTATGAAATCTACCTTAAGCAAAGTGGACTTACCCAAATACATTAGGCCTCTTATTTGAATAAACAAAGTACAATGCACATTGATTCCCAATAGTTTAGGATTAAATGAGAAGAATTTTTAATCACATGATTTGCTTAAGTCAGTGCTAACTACATTTAGGATAAATTACACTATAATTCATTATTTTTCTCAGTAATCCCATGTGCTAAAACTATATACAACATTTTGGCATCCTAGAGAAGGAAGTGGGACTTCAGGCATTTGATTTATTGCATAGCAGTATTTCAACCTAGGCTATGGTGGCTATGGTTCCATAGGGCTTAGAAGGGAGTTATTGGGGAAGACAAAAACCAAATAATGAATGTCAGTTAGTATTGACAAAGACACTTAATTTCTTGGTGCTAACTATATTTAAGTTGGAAAGCAAATAATGTCATCATTGACCATTAAACCTGAGTTGACTAACTATATTTAATTAATGGCTAATGGTTAATTAAATGGTTAATGTCCTTAAGAATGGTTCTTTCAAGTGTTTAAATAAAATTGGAAATTTTATTTCGAGGAATAATTTGACATTTATAGAAAGAAATATTACAAAAACAGTGTTTGGCTAAAAAGAATTTTCTTTGTAGATGAAGCATTCATTACACAGGAGAGGGTAATAAAGAAATTCTAAGACTGAGTTAGTTGGAGAGGAGTGTGTAGGAAGTAAACCATATCAGTAATTTATTAATAATTATCTGGGAAACCATAATCACATTTGAGGGTGAGAGTGACAAGATCTTAAGATGCCTGAGGAGAAAAAGAATCAGTGTGATGATTCCTCTTTTTTTGTGTGTTCCCAAGCTGGAAAAGGGCAGACTAAGGAATGGAGGATGCAGGGAAAAAAATAGTTTAAAATTTTACTGAAAATCTCATTAATGAGAAATATTTATCTAAGGGAGGATGAGGAGTCAGGTAAACCACAGGTTTCTCAATTTATATCTGCAGTGGAAGATGGTAAATGTGGAGTTTTAGCATCAAAGCTCTAACCTGCTTCCTTTTGCTGCCACAGAAGGTAGATAGATCCAGAGGCCCATTTACAGAGCCCAGAACCATATTAGGAGAAAGAATTTAGCCTCTTAAATCCAAACAAAAATCAAGATTTAGTTAATAAGGATATCAAAGCAGCTGATTTTATAAAACTGATGAATTGCCTTGTGCATAGATTTTTTTTTTATTTCTTTTAATCTTGCTCCAGTCCTGTTTTTCTTTAGGATTGTGAAACCAAGAGAGCAATTTGCATTATCTTTTTGTGTAACAGACCAATGATTTATCTTGCACACTTCTCAGTTATGCACCCCCTAAGGAGAGTCAAAGAGTAGACTATACTACTTCATCAGAAATTGCCACTCCACACTAGCAGCAGTTACTCAAAGTTTAGTTATCAGGCTTAAGAAGATCAACATAATATATAGAGAAGAGATGATAAATATTTGACACCTGTGTTACTACTTCTCTTCTTCTTCAGCCATAGACATGGCAAATTAATTATGGGATTCTTTTTGGCTGAGCCTGGAAACAGCCTTAGAATTCTTCTTAGCAGTGCCCTAGTAACCGCCACAAAACAATTGAAATTGCCATATAAAAAGCAACCTTTGTGCCATCTCAGCTCTAGTAAGTGTGCTTTGCAAATAACAATCATCCTTACTAGACTATGACAAACTTTACAGACGTTATTTTCTGTTGGAAAATAAAGGGAAAATACATGTCTTTGGAAAGTTCCAACTCCAAATACATTTGGATATGATGGATAAGTAGGGAAGGTTATTGGGATTAGTGTGATTAGTAGTACCATTTCTCTTAACATCCTGTCCTAATTCATTGGTAAATACATTTGATTCCAGAATAGGATTCCACATGTATTGTGAGAGCAGAGTACAAAGATTACACCCTAGAAATGTGTTATTCAAAATGTTTTAAAAATGTTTCTTTAAGTGAGTATCAATTAACAGTTTATGTTTCTTTTTTTTGCCTCACTTGAAGTATAATAATAATTGACCAATTATCATAACTACCGTGGAACATTTAAATTAAAGAAGGTAACAACTGCCTGAAATATACCTTTTAACATTTTTAACTTAGTGCCTTCCTACAAAAGTCCTTACTGTTTTCATATGTGTGTGTGTCTTTTAAAAAATATTAACTCAGGGATGGAATGCAAAAACCAGCATGCAGCATAGTTTTCTATTAACATTCCTGATTGGAATCATTTGTAATTTACAGCCTCCATTTAGTAGCTCATTAGCTTTCTAGGAAACCAGTTCCATCTCTTCTGGGTACCATATTGGAGTACATTGAAAAGCTAAGCCTCTTTTGTATCTGTTCTGTTCTCTTTTTTTGTGGTATTTACAAACAATATTTTGCTTTTACAGACTCCTTTTAATTTGTTACATATAAGATATAATGTGCTGCTTTCCATAAGATCTAGATCAAAGCAAAATCAGTTAGTTGTGGTTTGAACTCCTAGACCCATTTTCTTTCTGTCATCATGTTTATCACTGGTCCCCATCCCATCACATATTCTTTCTTTCTTACTCCAGGTATTGTGAGTTCCCATGTTGTCCTCTGGCTGCCTATGCTTTTTGGCTGGGCCTCTTCATACAGAGTTATCCCATCTCTCCTTTTCATCCTCTTTCTCTCATTAAAATATATCTCTCCAATGCTCATTCTTTATGGTATTTCTGGGATATTGAAGCTAACTGGGTAACATGGAGTTACTGTCTACTTCATGTGGTTCTTCTTCAATGGCTTAACTGAATATGGAAGCATAAGGTCTTAGGTTACGCTGGTAGAAGCAAAAATTTGGTGCAGGGGCTTTGAAGTGCTACTTCTATTCCTCCAATTAAGAGGTTACATATGTCACATCACAAACAAACTTTGGTAGCATTTGATTATTAAATTTGAATATGCTAGGAACCACTGTATCATTAATACAAAGATTCCACAGAGGAATTCCCAGAAAGGTTGTGTGATAAGGAGAAGAGAACACTGGATTGGGAGTTAGAAGATCTGGGCACTACTCCAGGCTGTGCCACATACTAGCCATCACACTCAGGAACTTGATTCCTTCACCTACATCCCTCAGGTAGTTTTAAAAGCTTAAACTGATATAATATAGATAAAAGCACTTTGAAAACTGTGAAGGACAAGAGCAATAAATATAGGTAATTAATATTATGATGTGAAACAGCCATCCTATGATTCTCCCCCCCCCAGGCCCAAATGCTTTTGATAAGGCTCTAGATGCAAATAAAATCCACATTTTCTTCCCAAAGTCTATAGGTGGCTTGTCTGGATTAATTTCTTGCCCACTTTCTTTCTCAAGAAAATACCACTGTTAACAGACACGCAGACTGATACAAGTATTTGGTTCAGTGAAGTGACATCTTGACATAGGAATTTGCAATTTATGACCAAAACTCAGTGCTTCCTGTGACTGTTTATGTTCCAATTCCTAGGATATTCAAAAGCCCTCTGGTATACCAAGCTTCAAGTAAGCACCAAAATCACATGGGGTCAGCCTGCTTGGAAATGTTGCATACTCTCAGCACTTATACATTTTTCCATGCTAACTTATCAGCATTCAGGGTCATTTGTTGAAACCAAATGATACACTCCTTGGAATCTCATTACTTACTGCACTGATATTCAGTAGGAAGGAAGAGAGCTTTTTCTTGGATAGTGATATATATAGTCAATTATTCCCATAAAACAGGATGAGAAAAAGAGAGAAAGGGAAGGAGGGAGAAAAGAAGGGTAGGCAAATTGAGATTCAGATTGGAACTATGCAGGCAATATTTCATGGTACCTAAGCACATGGGCTTTGGGAGTCAGCCATACTTGGATTTTAATGAATCCTAGCTGTGCCACAACTAGCTCTGTGTCCTTGGAAAAATTACTTAACCTTTCAGTTTCTCATTCAGAAATGATATAACTAACAGTACCTTCCTAATGCTGCTTCTGTGTAAGAATTGAGAAATGAATTCAAAGCACTTAACACAGTGCCTGTCACATAAACATAGTTCACATTTTTAAGTGCTTATTCAATCATTAATACATTCAATAGATATTTATTTTCGACTATTTGCTAGACTGTGCATTAGACATTAGGATACATTGGTGAAAAAATAAAAACAAAAATACCCAAGTCCCTGACCTCATGGCATTTAACATACTAGTGGGGGAGACAGAAAGATGGTAAGAAGTAAAATGGAGAAAAATAAAGCAGGAGGATAAGAGAGTTCTAGGGATGAGACAGGGTGAGTGTTACTATTTTTATATAGATCAAGTAAGACCTCTATAAATGACATTAGAATAGAGATCCTTGGAAGTAAGCAGATGTCTGGAGGAAGAGCATTTCAGACATAGTAAACAAATGAAAAGGTCCTGAGGAGACAACATGTTTGGTACAGTTCAAGGAAGTTACAGTGTGACTGTAACAATTGAGATAGAGAGTAGCAGGAGAGAAAGGCAGAATGATAACAGGGATAGAGACTACGTAGGGCCTTGAAGACCACTGGGATGAGTTTGGAGGGTTTTAAGTAGCAGCATGACATGATTTGCCTTACATTTTAACAGAATTGCTGACCATTGAAGGCAAGGGTGGAGGCAGGGAGAAAAGATAGGAGCTATTGCAGTAAATCTGGTGAGAGGTGATAATGGCTTCAACTGGATTGGTAGTAGTGGAGGTGTTAGGAAGTGATCAAATTCTATCAAGCAGGACACATGGTCAGATTTGGTCAAAAGCTTAACTATCATGAAAATAGCTTAGTATTCCATGTGGTCTAGCTCAACTCACTAGAATTTTCTCAAGTGGGATTTGTGACCAAAGCCCCAGCAAATACTTTGTCTTCTATTGTCACTGTTCCCTGCTTGTGACTCTTTTAGGGAGGGGTTGTCAGTGGTCTGCATCAGAGTTCTGGTATTTTTAGGTCCCTTCACTATGATATCATTAAGTAGCACTCTGAACACTAACATTATTTGTAATTGTTACCACTGTTCTCTGGTGTCCAGGCTTAGAACCTCTGCCATCTCTGCCTCATTTTTCTCTTACCAAGTCTGTCTTATCTATTCCTTTTCTAACTCCACTAACATGAAGCAAAGTGGTCAGTAGGAGTGGGAGTCAAACTGAGTGAGAGGTGGTTCTAAGTGAAAAATTGACATTGGACATACCAGTTTCCTCTATGGATTCAAATTTCTTATCTGTAAAAAGAGTGGGTTGAATTGATGATCCCTTCCAGCTTTCAAGTTCTATGATTCATTCAATGATTCACTCATATCCAGACCCTCATCAACACTTTGTATGTATATTTTTAACATTTTAATATTTATCATCTCATCTTTAAATCATTTCAAACTTTCACAGATGAAGAAACAAAGGACTACAGAGATTATAAGAAACTTTTCAAGGTCAGTTAGTGAGTTAGTAAATGAGCTGGTTCCAGGTCCCAGTTTCGCCATGGCACCTCAAACACTAACCATTGTAAATGGCACCAGTCCAGTCACTTTTAAGCACTCAATTACCATTCACTGCTTTCTGAAGCACACTCTTAGAAGATGGAGATCTTTTCCTTAAAATGTACTACATGTGAATGAGTGGCAGCAAGCTATAGCAAGCAGTATCATAAAATATCGTGCTTATGCCATAATCTTCCTTAATTAAGGTAGAAAATGCCCTCACTCAAATTATTCATTGGCAGTTTCCCTGATCCCTGGCACACCATTTCTCTCAAATGAGGGGCACCTTTAGTACATTTGAAAGCTTTGTTCTTTTCTTCCTTCTTATAATTGCTAACCCTCTGCAGTTTTTATAGCATTTCCAGATGGAAATCTGAATTAAATATTAATTCAGATGGTATTATTTTCAGCATGACTACTGCCCAAAAGCTATGTCAATGACTGAGAGGGGGCTAGCAGAAGTTCTAGAACTGGTTATGCCCTGCTGATTGCTAAGTAGATATAAAGGTTGGGGAGTAAACACATGGTTTAAACATCTGTGCCCAAATGGGGCTCCATTTTGTCTCATGGGATACATTTAAGTTTTGCATGAGAGTGACTACAGTTTTGCTAAAAGTGGCTGGCTTTCTAGGTAATTAATCTGGTGTGTAACTAAGAATGCAGCTAATGGGAGCAGGGCAACTCTAAGGTTGAGCCACGCTGACATTATGAGTGGCCTTCTCTTTGATTTCAGGCTATGTTAGCATAGGAACAATAAATATGTTGGTAACATCCTCATGTATGAGGTCCTGCTTATTTCCCCCTTTTTACTTTTCCATCCTCATCTCTCAGTACTTGATGTCATGCCTTTCCTTGGCTATGCTGAACTACATTTAGCTGCTCAATAAACAGCTGAATGAGCCTTTCCTCTGCTGAGGATATGTCTCTCATTTTATCTGCCTATTCACCCTTTGAGATACAGCTTGGATGTTATATCCTCTGGAGAAGCCTTCCCTGAGTATTGCCTACTGAGTTAGGTGCCCTTGCTCTCCTTTCTCATAGGGCCTATTTTCCTATTGTAATTTTTAATAGTCTGTTTACTTGCTTTCCTTCACAGCTATTATGTCAGCTCCTCAAGGGGAAGGGACAGGGCTGTTCTTCTCTGAATTTCCATATCCTGCAAGTAGTTCCTTTCACGTGGTTCTCAATAAACTTTTTATGGATGATTGATTGAACATTGCATCTATGGCTCTACAGGCATGCAGGGTGGGGATTTCAGGCACTGTGACAGTATAATGAGAGCAATATTTTAGTGTTTTCTTGGGGGGGAATGCCTTTATCCTTGCAACATGTAATATAAGCTGTTTATGTATACAAATGGGGCTGATATGTAGAACTTTTCCAAACAATGTGTTCCTAGGGCTATAGTATTTTCGAACCACTCATCTATAGGAGAATTCTTCAAACAATCATGTCATAGGTAAGAAAGTGGTGGTATGAAGGTTGCAAAGGCAGGGAAAGTGGAAAGAGATGAAATGGTGGTAATCAAGTTTTAGTGATTTTTCTTAGTCTCTGCTACCAACTGGCTATGTGCCCTGCCAGGGAGCAAGGTATTTATCTACCCTGGGTCTTTGTTGCCTCATCTACAAAATAAAGGGGTTTAAGCAATGAAGTGCTTTGTAAATCAGAAGGCTACTACTTTAGAATATTTGCCTCCAGATCTGCCTAAAGACAGGAGGATGGAGCAAAAGGTCTCTTGAGGACCTTTTTAGCACATTAACTGCCATGTGAGTTCTATTTAACTCGCACTAGTTTTGAGCCCAGGGCCTCATGAAGCAACTATAACTCACACATCTCTTCACCTTAGAAGTTTTAAGAACTATTTTTCAAGTTGCATATAACTCATGCACATAAAACAAGAAAAAGTAACAATTTTTCATTAAATTAGAAAGGATTATTTTGTTTTTGAAGTTTTTATTCTATTTTTGTAATAAAAGATTGTGGCCTCTAGGAAATTTTTTTTTCTAGTGTGACAGTCAATGTATTAGGTTTTCCACATCTTCTAATCTAAAATTTTACATTATTTTTCACATTAAAAATTTACATAAGTAATATATTTTAATTGACCAAAATTAGAAAACACAAATAACCTAAGATATATGTTTAAAATCACCTAGCTTTCTACCAGCTAGAGCTGCATGAGTTTTTAATCTGTTACTATGCTGGCTTACATGATGCTGAAATAATTGGTTAAAAACTGAAAAACCCTTATATGTTAGTATTAAACTGTTTCCTTTTATTGTAGTGTATTTTAAGTAGGTCAAGTCATTCAGGTAGTTAGACACAGTTTTGCTGTCTGGGTGTTCACATCAGACATTTTAAATATCTGGAACTAAATACTTTAAGAACAACAACAATAAAATCAGACCTGAGATCACTCCAAACTTGGGCTTCTTTTTCAACTTTAACTCCCAGTGCTGAGGCTGATTCTTATGCTCTCCTACTGTATTCAGTCATCATTTCACACAGCATTGTTGACTTAGATGTCCAGATTGTTTCCCTTATTTGACAAAGAAAAGAAGAGGTCTGGAGCCATTTTGTAATTGGAATGATTTGTGCTACCTCCAGTTACAGGGACTGTGCTTCCCCTCACTAACTCCTTATCCCTTGTCCTCCATGATGCTAAATGTCTGTTTAAAGGATGAGGATAAAGTAAGTGAAAACCTATAAATATTCTAAGAGTCAGATCATTGGTATCTGATTGATCAATTACCCAAATGCTGAACTGGTTATCCTGGTTTGGCTAAGACTTCCTGAAGCCAAATCACCCGATTAGGAATCTGCAGGATAGTTTAATTTATCCTACAACTCAGTCAGGAAGTGAAAATACAAAAAAAAAAAAAAAAAAAAAAAAAAAAAAAAAAGGTCCTTATATAATTGACATTTCTGGTTGAAAGTGCATCTTACCCAGGTCCTTGTGACAAATCACCAGCCAATCACCCTCAAAGTGGTCTCAATAGGTAAGAGATGTCACGAAGCTCTTTCATAGGTAGTGCTGAAAAGAGTAAACAATCAAGTGTCGTTTCATGACCATAGCCTAGATGATTTTCCTCCTATTTCAGTTCCAATTACATAAAGAATCACTGTTGGCTGCATTGTGTAATCCCCTGAACTCTTCTCTCTGGAACTTTAGGACAGCTTGTGATATTTGTCAAGCCAGTCTGGCTCAGGTCTTAGGATGTGTATGAAAGGCAGTATGGCAGAGTGAAAAGAACACTGTGATGAAAGTCAAGAACCCTGAGTCAAAGTCTGTGTTCATAACTTTCTGTTTGTGTTACCTTAAACTAATTACTAAATGTGTCTCCTATTCAGTTTTCTTATTTCTTTGTAATATCATAAAAGTTGCATTTCTTACCTCTTAGAAGGATCAAAATTAAAGTGAAATAGTCCTTTTCTTCCCATAAATAACCATAGAGCACTATACAAATGTACCCTAGTTATGGATTAATAAAACACTTCCTATTAGTTTCAAACAAGCCCAATTCCACTGGAGTCCATAGTCAATTGATTTAAAACAATCTGGCTATCAGCCCAGAGTGGATACAAAAAGACCAGACCAGAGGTTTATGCTAGGCTTTCCCATAGATCGTGTTTTATGAGACTAATTTCTCTAAGGAGGACTTAATTTCAGAAAGATGAGGATGACTACTTTTTCTGTGCCAGGTCTCTCCATCCTCTTCTCACTATGTATGATTCCCTTCTAGGCATTTGTCTTGAGTGTATCCCAGAAAAAATAATTTCTTTTTTCATTTTTACTTTTATTTTTTTCATTAATAATGTCTTAGTATTAAGAAGAAATAATTTCATAAGGAGTGTGAGTTTTTCCTGATTCAGAAAAATAATTTATTCTGGATTATCTTTTTTCTCTTCAAATGAATAATCAAGGCAGAGCTATAATTTTGCTCAGTTAATGCCAGTGTGCAAATGGTCTCCATCTTCTTGCATTCTGTGGCATTTTAATTAAAAAGCTTATATTCTTTATTTCAGTTTGCAAACCTAAAAGTACATTCTGCCAGATATAGTCCCCTGAAGGTACAATTCCACAATTACCAGCACCTATATTATATACTCCACAAGGCCCCAAAGGTAGCTTTCTTTCACATATGAGCTGTTTTAGAAGTAGTCTGCTGAACTCCTATGTACCACTGTACTAAAATACTCTTTTATACCTTCCCCCACCTTAAGGTTACTGGATACTGCTCCATCTTACCTCAGCAGTATGTAGGGCCCCTCCCAAAGGGTTTTATTTGTCTCCTCTGCCTCAGGTATCCAGCAGTACCTTCTCTATATTGTTTAAGCTCATGCTGGCCCTGGAGAAGCCCAAGAGAGTTTCTATTTTCTCAGTGGTTATGTTACATAAGAGGTAGCATTCTGGAGGCTGTTTTGTTTATCCTTATGGTATAGATTGTTGTGTGTTTTTTAAAATAAACTTTTACTTTTAGAATAGTTTTAGATTTCTAGAAAAATTGCCAAGATAGTACAGAATGTTCTTATATATTTCATACCCAGTTTACCCTATTATTAACATCTTATATTAGTATGCTACATTTATAATTAATGTATCAATATTGATAAATTATTATTAACTAAAAATCTTACTTTATTCAGAATTTCTTGGGTATTTTTTAGCTGATATCCCTTTTTTCCATTGCAGGCTCCCATCCAGGATATCACATTACATTTAGTCATCCTGTCTCCTTTGGCTCCTTTTGGTCATGATAGCCTCTCAGAATTTCTTTATTTTTGATGATCTTGACAGTTCTGAGGAGGATTGTTCAGGTATTTTGTAGAATTCTTTCAACTGGAATTTCACCACTGTTTTTCTTATCATTAGATTGGGGTTATATGTTTTGAGATAAAAACTAGAGAGGTAAAGTGTCATTCTTATCACATCATATCAAGGGTATGTATTATCAACATGATTTATGACTGTTGATATTGATCTTGATTACCTCGGTGAAGTGATGTATGTCAGGTTTTTCCATCATAAAGTTATTCTTCCTCCCCCCTCAGCTCCGTTCCATATTGTACTCTTTGGAAGGAAATCAGTAGTGCAACCCACAATTAAGGAGTGGGGAATTATGCTCTACCTCCCTGGGGAAGTGTATCTACATAAACCATTAGCAATTTTGCATGGTTTGTCTATTCTTCCCACTTATTTATATATGTAATCTTTTATTTATATCAGTGTAGACTCATGGATATTAATTTCATTTATACTTTGAGTTATACTATAGTACTTGTTTTTATTTATGTCCAACATTTATTCTGTTGCTCAAATAGTTTCAACTTTGGCTATTAGAAGCTCTTTTAGTTGGATCCTGTGTCCCTTTGGTATATGACCCAGCACTGTGTTGGTTATTATTTGTTTGTTTTGATTTTTTAAAAAATCACTCTTTCTCTTTCTGGCATTTCTCTTTCCAGGCTCATTTTTATATTTCTTGCCCCAGTCCTGGAATTAGCTGTTTTTCCAAGGAGCCTTGGTTCTTTTTATTGTAACATGGTATTAAAAATGAGAAAGTTAATATATAAACAGACAATGGCCAGATCATATACAAAAATAGGACTCTTACCCATAATCTACAGCAACTAGACCAGGAAACCAACCCATTATCTATGGTGACCAGCCCAGGAAGCCAACCTACTATCTACAAGTCAGATTCGTAGGAAGTCAAACCACTATTTCTATCATCAGCCCAGCAAGCTAGCAGTTTCTCTAATTCTTGTCCCCACTTCCAATTTAGAACCAACCAGAGAGCCAGCTATATACCCTAGCCAATCATATAAATGTCCCACTTCTAGTTAGCTCATGCACAACTTCCCTATACCAACAGCCTTCAATCAGGGCATATCTGAAGCCTTCCTTTTTTCCCCCACTATAAAGCTTTCCCAATCTTCTGCGTACCTTTGAGTCTTTGCCAAAATGCTATAGGCTTACTACCTTGCTATAGCAAGTTCTGAATAAATAGCCTTTGCCTGTTTGGTCTTCATTTATTTTCACAGAACCTGAGATCTAGGCTCTAGGTATGTTCATTGTTACTGGGGTTCGTTGCTATGAAAAGTTGATGTCTCCAACTCTAATCCATTATCACATGGACCATTCTAAGCTCCTCTTCTTGCTCATCTATATACCTCCACTTCAATAATGCGAAACTTGGCTACTAATATCCACTATCCACTTACTTAATGGTTCATAAATAAAAAAATACTTAATTGTTTAATCCCAGCATATGTACATAGCACTATCACTTTTTTTAACCCTTATTCCCGTGGGACAAAACTTTACTGACTAGGGTACAGTGACTTTTTGCTCTTGTTGCCCCCAACTTTTAAATTATTTTTAAAAATTTGCATATATTAAGGTTCATTCTTTGTGTCATCAAATTTTATGGGTTTTGCCAAATGCATAGTGTTATGCATCTATCACTACAGTATCATAAAGAATAGTTTCACCACCCTAAAATATCCCCTGTGCTTCACCTATTTAAGCTTCCCTCTTTCATAAAGCCCATATGATCATCTATGTGTTTACTATCCAGAATGTAACGTAGATGGAATTATACAGTTTATAGCTTTTCAGATTGGTTTCTTTCATGTAGCAATAAACATTCAAGATCTATCCCTATTGTCTTATAGATTAAAACAACCTTCCTTTTTATCACTAAATAGTATTCCATTATATGCCATTGTATGGATATACCACAGTTACAAAATATGTAATTAGCAATTTTTTTCCTAGTCTGTTGCTTGTGTTTTTATTCTTTTGATTTTTAATTATTATGAGTACAGAATAGTCATATATATTTATGGGGTACATGTATTGTTTTGATACAGGCATATAATGTGTAATAATCAAATTAGGGTAATTGGGGTACTGATCACCTTAGGCATTTATCATTTTTTTGTGTTAGAAACATTCCAGTTCTTCTCTTTTAATTATTTTAAAGTATATAGTAACTTATTGTTGACTATAGTTATCATGTTGTGATATCAAATATTACATCTCATTCATTCTATCTAAATATATTTTGTACCCATTAACCATCCCCGCTTTATCCCTCCCTGCCCACTACCCTTCCCAACCCCTGGTACTCCATGAAATCAATTGTTTTAATATTTAGCTCCCACATATGAGTGAGAACATGCAAGTTTTGTCTTTTTGTGCTTTGCTTATCTTACTTAACATAATGTTCTCTAGTTCCATTTACATTGTTGTAAATGAGAGGATTTCATTCACTTTTATGGATGACTAATATTCTGTTGTCTATTGGTACCACATTTTTGTTATCCATTCGTCTGCTACTGAACACTTAGGTTGATTCCAAATCTTGGCTATTGTGAATAGTGCTGCAATGAACATGGAAGTGCAGCTATCTTTTCTATATAATAATTTCCTTTCTTTTGGATATGTACCCAGAAATGGGATTGCTGGGTCATGTGGTAGTTCTATTTTTAGTTTTTTTGAGGAACTTCCATATTGTTCTTTATCCATAGTGGTTGTACTAATTTATATTCACACCGACAGTGTACAAAGTTTCCCCTTTCTCCACATTCTTACCAGCATTTGTTATTGCCTGCCTTTTGAATAATAGTCATTTTAATGGGTGAGATGATATTTTATTGTAGTTTTGATTTGCATTTCTCTGATGACTAATGATGTTGAACATTTTTTCATTTACCTGTTGGCTGTTTGTATGTCATCTTTTGGGAAATGGTTGTTCAGATCTTTTGCCCCATTTTTAATCAGATTATGTGATTTTTTTTTCCTATTGAGTTGTTTGAGCTCCTTGTGTATTATGGTTATTAATCCCTTGTCAGATGGGTAACTTGTAATATTTCTTCCCATTGTATTCTTTTCATTCTCTTAACAATTTCTTTCACAAAGTAAAAGTTTTAAATTTTAATGAACCAACATCAATTTTTTATTTTATGGATCTTGATTTGGGTGCTGTATTGAAAAATCTCATCACTAAAACAAAGGACACCTAGATTTCTTTCTGTTTTCTTCTATAGAAGTTTTACAGTTTTGTACTTTATATTTAAGCATATTATCTATTTTTATTTAATTTTTGGAAAGAGGTAAAGTTTGTCTAGTTTCACTTCTTTTGTATTTTTACATCCTATTGTTCTGGCACCATTTGTGGTAAAGACTATCCTTTGTCCATTAAATTGGTTTTGTATCTTTGTCAAAAATAAATTGACTATCTTTGTGTGGGTATCTTTATGTGTTCTCAATTATATGCTGCTGATCTAGGTGCTGATCCTACCTCCAATTCCACTGTCTTGATAAATATAGCTTTATAGTTTTAGAATCTGATAATATGGGCATTCCAACTTTGTCCTTTCTTTGTATTGTGTTGGCTATTTTGGTCTTTTGCCTTAAACTTTAGAATTAGGTCATCAATAAATTTACGATATAGCTTGCTGGGATAGTGATTTTAGATATTCTTCTTTTCCAGTATATGATTTTAATGGTATAAATTTCCTTCTGTGTACTACTTTGCATCCATAAATTTTGATAAATTTTATTTTCAATTTTTAATTTTTCTTGATACTTCTTCTTTGACTCACATGTTTTTTAGAAATGTGTTCTTTCATCTCTAAATATTTGGCATTTTCCAGCTATTTTTGTTATTTATTATTTGTATTATTCCATTATGGCTTGAGAACAAGTTTTGCAAAATTTCTAATCTTTTAAATATGTTAAGGTATTCTTTATGTCTTAGAATGTTGTCTGTCTTGATGAATGTTCTATGTGAAGTGAGAAAAATGTATATTCTGCTGTTGCTGGGTAGAGTGTTCTATAAATGTCAATTATATCAAGTTGATCAATTTTGCTGTTCAGGTCAACTATATCATTATTGATTTTCTGCCTGCATGGTCTATCAATTACTTAAAGAGGGGTTTTGAAATCTCCCACTATATACAGATTTGTTTATTTCTACTTTCTGTTCTATTAGTTTTTGCCTCATGCATTTTGACACTCTATTTTTGGGTTCATACATTAAGGAATGTTATGTTTTCATGAAGAGGTGATCCTTTTATCATTTTGTAATGTCCCTCTTCATTCTGACAAACTTCTATACTCTGTAGTCTGTTTTGTCCAAAATATTAATGTAAGTATTCCAACTTTATTTTAAATAGTGTTAATATGGTATATCTTTCTATGTCCATTTACATTTAACCTATCTGTCTTTATATTTAAAGTGGGTTTCTTATAAACAATGTATATTTGGGCCTTCTTTTTTATCCTCTTGAAAATATGTCTTTTAATTTGTGTATTTAGACCATTCACATTTAAAGTGATTATTGATATAGTTTCTGTTGTGGGTTGAATTGTGCTTCCAAAAAGTTAAAGTAAAATTTTAACCCCTAATACCTCAGAATGTGACCTTACTTGGGAAATAGAATTATTGCAGTTGTAGTTAAGCTAAAATGAGGTTGTTAGGGTGGGCTTATGATAGTTATTTCATGTGTTATTTCAACTTGGCTAGGCCATAGTGCCAATATATTTGATCAAACACTATTTGAGATATTTCTATCAAGTTATTTTTTGGATAGGATTAACATTTAATTCAACAGATATTGAATAAAGAAGGTTGTCCTCCATAATGTGGGTGGGCCTTATCCAATCAGTTGAAGGACTTAAGAAAAAGACTGACATCCCCCAAGAAAGAGGGAATTCTGCCAGTAGAATTTCTTTGGACTCAAACTGAAACATCAACTCTCTTCTGGGTTTCCAGCCTGCCAGCGTATCTTGCAGATTTTGAACTTGCCAGCCTCCTCTACTATTATGTGAGCCAATACTTTAAAACCTCCCCCTCTCTCTCTACACACACACACACACACACACACACCCCTTGATTTTGGACTTCTAGTTTCCAGAACTGTGAAACAACAAATTTGTTCTAAGCCACCTAGTTTATGGTACTTTGTTACAGCAGCCCTAGGAAGCTAATAGACTTGCATTAATATATACCATCTTTGTAACTGTTTTCTCTTCATTGAATTTGCTTTTTGGTTCTTTATTTTCCTTTTCTATTTTCTCTGGTTTTAATTTAATATATTTTCATTTTATGTCTTCTCTTTAATATCATTTATACTTCTTAAGAAAAAATCTTAGTGGTTGCCCTAGCACTTACAACATACATTTTAAACTTATTTAAGTCAACTTCTAGTAACACTACCACTTCTTGTAGTGTTTGTGCCTTATTACATAAAATGCCCAATCTTCCCTCCTGTCTTTTATAACATTTCTGTTATTCACTTTCTCCCTATACTATAAATTTCAATACATTTTAACTATGATTGCCTTAAACAGTTATCTTTTAGATCAATTAAGAAAAAAATTAAAATGATTTTATTTCACCTTTCTTTCTTCCTTTTCTCTTCCTTTCCTTACATAGATCCAAGCTTCTGACCTATATTATTTTCCTTCTGCAAGAAGAATTTCTTTTAACATTTATTGCAGGGCATGTCTGCTAGTCTAATTCTTTACTTTTGAGGTATTATTTTGTTTGATATAGAATTTTAGGTTGCTATATTTTTTCTTAAATATTTCACTTCTCTCTCTTCTTGCTTACATGGTTTCTGATGAGAAGTCCATTGTAATTCTTAACTTCGTTTCTCTGTAGATAAGGTATTTTTTTCCTCTGTCTTCTTTTAAAATTTTCCTTTTGACTTTTGCTTCCTGCAGTTTTCATATGGCTTACCTATGTATTTTTGTTTTGTTTTCTTTGCTTTTATTTTGCTTTCCATTTTCTGAGCTTTATGAATCTGTGGTTTGATAACAGTTATTAATTTTAGAAAGTTCTTGGCCATTATTAATTTACACTTTTTTTTCTGTCACTTTCTCTTTCTTCTCTTGCTTATACTACATGGGTATTATATCTTTTGTTATTGTTATTTTGTTATTTTCCCAAACTTCTCAAAAGTTCTGTTTTTGTCTTCATTATTTTGATTCTTTTTTGATTTTGATCAAACTCCAGTTTGAGTATCTAATTTATATATTTAGTTAGTTATTTAATTCAGGATATTATGGGGGTACAAACATCTTGGTTACATGTAATGCATTTGAGCATCTATTGACCTATCTTGAAGTTCATTGATTCCTTCCTTATCTATGTTGTGTCTACTTCTCTGCCGAATGAATGTGCTCTTCATTTCTTTTAGTTTTTTTTTTTTATTAATTCTAGCATTTTCTTTTCACTCTTTTCTGGAATTTCCATCTCGCTGTTTACATTACCCATCTGTTCTTTCATGTTGTCCACTTTTTCCATTAGAGTCATTTACATATTAATCATAATTATTTTAAATTCTCTGTTTGATTCCAAAATCTGTGTCATGTCCGAATCTGGCTCTGATGCTTACTTCGTCTCTTTAGACTGTGATTTTTTTTAGTATGCCTTGCAATTTTTTGTTGAAAACAAGACATGTTGTTTTGAGTAATAAGAACTGAGAGAAATAGGTCTTTAGGATGAGGATTTATGTTAATCTAGCTAGGAATTGGAAAGCGTTTAATGTTTGTTGTAGCTATAGATACCAGAGGCTTCGTACTCCTCTAGTGTTCTTGTTTTTGTCTTCATACTTGTTTTGGGGGCTTCCCTGAGTACTTCTATTCAATAAAATTCAGCTCTTTTAGCAATAAACCACTGTTATTACACTGGAGCTGTGTTGTTAACATAGTGGTAAGATGTGGGGAGGGGGATGTGTTCTGTACTCTTACGATTAAACAAGTCTTTCAGTGTGTCTGTCTCCTGAGAGCTGTGCCTTTCACCAGTGTTTTGTCTACCCCCCACCATCCAAGGGCTGATGAAAGATCTCCTCCTCTACTCCTTTCCCTTGATGCAACATTCCCACTCGATTTTCTTGAAGCACTCACCCATGTTGACTGTTTTTCTTTTCCCCTTTAGGTTTATAAGGAGGCTGAAGGAGAATAAAGTGGGGAAGAATTCTCTTCATCCAGCTCAGGATAAGGTTTCAGAATTGTATTCTGACAAATTCAATTCTCCTAGAAAGTAGGATTTTGTTATGGAGAAGAGTCTGGGCCTATGTCAAAATGGTTACTCTTCCCTTTCTCCTGCCAATCATAAGAGGATTTTTCTTGGATCCTAATCTTTTATTAAAATATTTTTTATTTCAGCATATTATTAGGGTACAAATGTTTAGGTTACATATATTGCCTTTGCCCCGCCCAAGTCAGACCTTCAAGCGTGTCCAGCCCCGAGACGGTGTGCACTGCACCCATTAGGTGTGTATATACCCATCCCCTTCTCCCCCCTCCCATCTGCCCAACACCCGGAGGAATGTTACTACTATATGTGCATTTAAATGTTGATCAGGTTAATATCAATTTGATGGTGAGTACAAGTGGCACTTGTTTTTCCATTCTTATGATACTTTACTTAGTAGAATGGGTTCCAGCTCTATCCAGGATAATACAAGAGGTGCTAGAGCACCATTGTTTTTTGTGGCTGAGTAGATTGACAACTTGTTAGAGTTCCTGGAAGAAAAACCCATGAAAATGTGCCCCTCCCCCAAGACTGCAGCCCCCAGGAGTTTCTTACTGTCATACTAGTCCACAGTCAGCCTCCAGCAATTCAGCAAAATTACCATTTAAGTGTTCCTATCAGTTTATGGCTAGAGCAGCTCTTTCGGATAGGCAGATCTCGGTTGCTGTATTGCCAGATGGACCTGTTTTCTCCAAATATTGGGATGATGATTTGCCCTGTGATCTCAGTTCTCAAAAGAGTCCAAGAAAGGTCATTTGCTTTTAGTTTGTTCAGCTTTTTGTTATTGTTGTAAGATGGGAGTGACAGCTTGCCAGATCTTTATATGTCAGAGCTGAAACCAGAAGTCCTACTCACGGTATTTTAATTGCCAACATTTAAAATCAGGAGATTTCACATAAAAATCTTGATTTCAGCCTTGTATTTTAAAAATTAGAAGATAAAAAAATCGTCTTAAATTATCATATGGCAACAATTGGCTGGAACTAAGTAGTGACTTTATATATAACATGTGTTTTCCATTCATGAGAGTTCCCCTCACTCTGTTTTCTCTCTTATACAGGAGTTTCTTAACTCACTTTATATTCTTGGCCTCTGTAGGTATCTTAGTTTGGTCCGTTACTACCTTAAATAGTAACATATTTCTATGATCTCAAATTTCACTTTTTCTCCAGTGATACAGATTAAGAAAAAAAAATTCATTATTGTTTACATACATGAGCCTCTGGTTGTCCCTCCTCAGATTCTTAGTGTCCCATCACTTAAGTACTCTCCTTGAGCAGCTGAGCCTCCATCCATTCCTCCAAAATGCTTTTTACTTACTCTTGGTGGGTGTGCAAATTTCTCAGGCCCGCTAAGGAAAATTTTGATTGCCACATGCTTTCAGGGAATATCTGAAATTATCTTGGACTAATGTAAAGAAGAAAAAGATTGACTTGATTCTCAGAATCTTGGGAAAATATGCTGACTGAATGATGTTCACTGGAGATCAGGCAAAGCAATATCCCTCAAAGGGGTTCGTATGATACAAGGCTTACATAAGTTTCACAAAAGCCTACAAAAGAACATTTAAAAAAGTCCTTCTAGTTCATCGCCTTCCTCTATCACATAGCATTGCTTTAAATAAGAGTTGGAAAAAAGTAAAGCTGAGAATGCAAACTTTGCCCCACGTGATGCATGTCTTCATTTATAGATCCCATCCAGTAATGTTATCTTCTTATGGGCTCAGTGTATTGTGACTTGCAGCATATGGTTATGAATAATAAAGAGGTATTCTATAGTTTCAGGCTCTTAGAGGAGGGTCCAAGGGATATACTCTTTTCAATATTACAGACAAATATTAAAATTAGGTAAATCTTACAGTCCAACCAGGAGAAAAATAAAGGCAAATTTTTCTAATACAAAAAGAAGTACAGGTGTGGTAGGCAGAATTTTATGATCCTGTCCCTTAGTTTCCTAGTGTTACTTCTGTAATTGTGTCACATTACATAACAAAAAGGAGATTATCAGGGTAGGCTGAATCTAATCACGTGATCTCTTTAAAAGCAGAGTTTTCTCTAACTGGTAGCAGAAGAGGAAGTCAGAGAGTTTCCAAGCACTTTTTGCTGCTGACAGTGAAGATGGAGAGACATGAAAAGACCAGAGAAAGTTGAAAATGACCCTATCTAACAATATTTAAGGAAATGGGGACCTTAGTCCTATATCCACAAAGAACTGAATTATATCAACATTTAGATGAACTTAGAAGTGGGTTTTCCCCCATATAGTCCAGATAAGAGCCTAGTATGGCCAACACACTTGATTTCAGCCTTGTGAGGTCCAGAATAGGGAACCATGCCAAGCCTGCTTGGACTTCTGATCTATAAACTGGGAGCTAATAAATGGATGTTGTTTTAATTCTGTAAGTATGCGATAATTTGTTATACAGCAGTAGAAAACTAATATAGATGATTCCTGACTTAGCACAGGATTACGTCCTGATAAACTCACTATTAAGCTGAAAATATCATAACATGAAAATACATTTAATACACCTAACCTACCAACCATTATAGCTTAGCCTAGCCTACCTTAAAAGTGCTCAGAACACTTACATTAGCCTATAGTTGGGCAAAATCATCTGGCAACACAGTACACTGTAAAGTGTCAGTTTTTTACCCTTGTGATTGCGTGGCTGACTGGGAGCTGTGGCGCTGCCGCTGCCCAGCATCACATGAGAGTATCCTACTGTGTATCATTCGCCCGGGAAAAGAACAAAATTCAAAGCATAGTTTCTATTGAATGTGTATCACTTTCATACCTTCATAAAGTCAAACCATTTTAAGTTGGGGATCATCTGTATAGTGGGTTATCATTAGATGGCCTTGTTTAATAAATGAGGACATGAATCATGAGCAAAGAGTGTAATCATGCCAAGTTCTGAAGAATGAAGATGAGAATAGAATCAGCCATAGCGAGTTTGACCCTAGCCCCGCCTCCTCTTAAGCAGGGAGCAAAATGTGGCTGACTAAATTTCAGCTGAGTCCTGGCATTCGAGTCTTTTACAATAACCTACCTTATTTTCCTTTCTGCTAGTCTGGCATAATCAGTCTAACACATTGGCTTATTTCCCAAGAGGGAGATGTATTTACATGCCATATGTAGCTTGCTGTAGGTTTTGTTTTATACAAAAATAATGACTCTGATGAGGGAATCCACAGCCATCTCAGTAAAGAGAGTTTTGGGAAGAGGCAGAGACAAATGAGCAACCCCTAAACATGACTCTGTGAAGATAGCCATCTATTCTACTTATTCTAGTCCTGCCCAGTTTGCAAAGTCAAAGAAAGCCATTTCCCCTGGCTAGCATCACTAAACCAGTTTGAACTCCTAAAATCAAATGAGAAGAAAGACACTTGTGAACCAGAATAAGCCATTTGAACAAGCTAAGCTGATTTTGACAGGTTCCCTGGTAACAAACCCAAGTATGGTTATAAATGGGCTACTATAGCCTCCAGCTGTATTTTTTGTTACATAAGCTTCCTGGAAAAGAGAATTAAACCATATTTAAGATAAACATTTGCTTTTCTATAGTAAATTTAGCACTGTTGTTTAAAGTGCTTTGGAATTGAATTGCGCAGGTGCTAAAATTCTAATTGCCTGTTTTCCCTGACATTCATATTAGAATTGCTCAAAGAAAGACATTTTATCTGACTCCTTCACATAAAATATAATGATCACAGTGAAAGGGGGAATGGACAGCAAAGAAGCAGAAATAAAATGAAGGCCCTTTGGAAGTCATGGACTCAAGCAATCCATTGATGAAAATGATACATCATTTATCAAATGAATGCACTTTTGGTTGCCGATTATTTGGGGGAGGAAAAAAACAGATGCCTGGTTTATAGTAAGAGGAATGGAAGGGAAGCACATTTACTTTTGTGGGATGTAAAATATTCAGCCTTTCAGTTGAAGATGAGGAATGTTTGTAAGGGAACAAATAAAAGTTCCTAAGAGCCAATCAGGACACTAAAAATTTTTGATTCTGACTTCATATTTCCTTGGACTCTAAGAATGTTGCACAGTCTGTAGAGCAATGTGTGTGTGTGAGAGAGAAAGAGAGACTTAGGCTTAATTAACCTATGACCTAAGGCCAAGGAAAAGTACAAGCAAATACTGAAAAGGATTTGAGTGTCTTCATAAACTTTAAGTCTCTGCTGTTGGAACAATAATAACACTGGTCAATTTAGTTAAGACTTTAAATTGATTTGACAAGGTAGCTATGCCATTGTTTGGATCATGAAAATACACAGTGATATGCCTTTTCTTTGATTACACTCTCAAGCTGCCTGGGCTGTTTTTATATAACAAACCATGAGTCACAAAAATACCAGATTGACTTTGGCAAAGCAGGGACCTGAGATAATCAAAATACTGCAATTTACTATGATAGTGTTATTAATTTAAGACCTACTTATATGAAGCTGCACTGGAGAAAGGGGTATAGAGCAGAAGACTCTCTCTCCAGAACCTAATGTAAAGGATCATTCTCCCACTAGAATCCACCTTGAAGGGAAAAAATTAAGTTTCAGAGTCTCTAGCATAAATAGGACAGGTAATAATGCTACCGTTCAATTCAACAAGCAGAAGCCACATTCTCCTAGATGTTGTGTTGGTTATATGAGCCAAATGCTGCCCTCAAGGAATTTACAATCTTACTGAAGAGATGACATGAATTTAAAAGATAGAAATAAAGAACACAAATTCCTATATAGTCAAATACCAAATGTGTCACCAGTACATTGAGGTGGTCTTAAAAGTATAAAAGACAATATGATCAAGAGTGGAACACTTTAAGGCTGAGCTGAAGTATGAGTTGAATTATGAAGGATGAACAGATTTGGAAATTTGTGTGCTCTATGACAGAATACATATTGGCCATTTGATTTTATTCTGTTTAGAAGGTGGTCACATTTCTGGGCAGGTTCCTATATTGTGGAAGATGTTTATAACATCATAGAAGATGTTTATGAGCCAGAAGTAACAGAAAACCAGATTAACAGTGGCTTAAACTGTAGGAACATTTACTGTTCTCAAAAGGAGAAATCTAGAGGTAGTTGGTGCTAGAATTAATTCAACAAAATAATGATATCAGGACACTGAGTGTGCCTCCCTGGAATTATTTTTACTCTTCCCTTGTGGTCATTATGTGGCTGAAATAGCTCCAAACATCATATCTTTATATGAGAATGTTCAAAGCAGAAAGGAACACAGAAAAACAAAAGTCTGAATTTTGTTAAAGCTAAAATATGTCCAGTACCAGGAGATGACTCATGATAGATCTAAGCTTGCTAGGAGATTCTAGGGGAGAAAAATCTTTTCCAGAAATTCCTAGCAGACTTCTTTACAGATTCCATTGGTCAGAATTGCATCATATGTATCCCATTAGTTCAATCACTGGTAAAGAGGAACTGAATTGCCATAACTAGCTTAGACCTATAATGATTTATTTCCTGGGCTTAAGCATATTTTAGCAAATGAAATCTATTAGAAAGTAAATGGCTATGGGGTAAATCAAAAGACAATATTACCCACAATTCCCAAAACTGAACATGGTGTTGAGCATGCCAATGCTTTGCAATAGTATCTGATATGTAATGTTCTTTGGTTCCTTCTCTCTGTCTCTCTACATTTATTCATCTTTGTCTCTTGTTCTCCACCACCCCCTCCTCCTCCTTTTCTCTTAATATTACACACATATCCACATAAAACATCACAAATATGCACCCTTGAACACATTGACAACTTAAATTTTAATGAGATACCAAGAGAATGGGACAGCAGAAGTCTTTTTTTTCCTTGGCTCCCTTCCCATGTGCTTTTGTATGTCAGATATTACTCACATTTTATGATATTACTCAATAAAAATCTTCTGTCATTCAAAAATTTCAACCTGATATCCCTTGAAATGAAAGGTATTAAGTGATCATAACAACTTCTAGTGAATCATGAATCAAATGCAGACAGATGGAATCATTCTTCCTATTCATGGAGCCCCAATCTTCATTTTAGTACCATCCAATATTAGGTCAGTGGTTAAGAAGACAGTATGAATTAATGATATGTTTTACCATTGAGAAAGCAGTGTGATTTAGGTTTACTGTGGGTATCAAGTTACAAAAGAAGTCATGCTAAATCACATTTTAAAGCATCTGGCTATAAATTATTTTGTCTTTCTGAAGAGCTTTGTCCTCAGAAACTTACAGTCTAAATGCTCAGACAAGATAAGTGCAGAAGACAGCCAGAATCAACACAAGGAAGTCTAGAAGACATGCTTTTCTTGAATTGGGAGGCTAAGGAAGGGTTAAAGACCAGGGTTCACATTATATCCTAATGTTTTATTCATGAAGAGTTTTCAACCCAAACCTCTGAGACATATAGACATACTCTACTTTCTATACCATAACCTCATTTTCTCAAGATGTAAATGTCAGTTTCTATAACATTTCTGGCCTTTTAAACTGCTGAATTTGTTTTGATGACATTGTAATGAGATATTTTCCTCTTTAAGTTAGGAAAACTTTACCATTCACACTGATTTTTGTATTAACTTGCAAGGCAAAATTGTCTGTGTGTGCTGAAACACTAAATGTAGCTTAACACATATATTTAAATCTATTGAGCCAGATTCTTCTTTGGTTGGTTTAATTGTAGATTCTTAAGCAGCTGTCTCTTTGGGAGTAATAATTTTTATATTTAATTCATAGTCTATTTCAGTTAGAAGGAAACTTAGAGATCACCTAGTTTAATAGCTCATTTTTTCAGATGAGAAAAAAAATAATAAAGCTAAAAGAGGTTAAATGAGTTGCCCACTGTCAAATAGCTTGTTAGTGGGAGAGTCAGAAACTATAAACCAACATGTCTTGTTTCAAAGTCCATAATGTTTGTGCTATACAGTGATGCCTCATCTGCAGTAAATTTTGCCTATAGTATTCAATACGTTGGCATCATAGAAGCCTGTATGGTCCTTACTTCCCCAGCCTTGATCAGAATCAGAGAGTAAATCTCTCTATTTGGGCCCTCAGCAAGTGTACAGAAAGAGACCACATAGAATAATAGTTGTGAATATGAGCATTTATTGCAGTAGAGCCAGATATGCATTCAAATTCTTGCTCTGTAACCTAATTGCTACAAATAAGAGCAAATTGCTTAAACTTTCTGTGCCTCACTTTTCTTGTCTGTGAAATGGGAATAAAATACCCTTTGTAGGATTATTGGAAGAAGTAAATCTATATAGAATATTTGGAGTTTGGAAAGCTCTTAATAGATGTTAACTCCTTACTTTTTATCTTAGTTTCTGAGCCAAACACAACCAGAGCAGCAGGTACAGTAGGTTTCCATCACCACATCAATAAGTGCGGGCTAGATTTAGTTTTGCTACCATAAAAAGAAAGAGAATAGTGGCAAATTTTTTTCTATTTTTTTTTTCTTTTTTAATTGTCTTAAATGTCATATTGCCTTTTTATCTTGTTTGATATTTCCCGTTTTTAAAAATTGAAAAGAAGATGAGTGTTAGAAACTTATTAGGAGAAGAAATTGGACTGTAAAGTAGGTACTGGATAGAGGTAATCTGGATGTGAATAACTAGGGATCCCAGGAAATTGTAAGTGAATCTTTATACATGTTTACAGCATCTGTGCACAATGCTATGGGAAATACAGAAGAAGTGTCCAATATAAAATTGCCCTCCCAGACTTTTAACCCATGCTGGGAAGACCACAATTACATGTACATTACCATTGGTGGCATATATAAATCTTTCTTTTTTTCCTATTAGAGAACATGTGGCTTAGTGATGATTTATACTATTGTATCAACTCAGAGGAGATTAAGATCAGTGTGTGCTGGAACCAGCATGAGGCTTAATTAGCAAGGTAGAAGTTGAGCTAGGTGTTGAAAGATGTGTAGAACTTGAAGAGGCAGGGAGGAGGAGGGGGAGTGCATTTCAGGGGGAGGAAACAACATAAATAATATGGAGAAAATAATTTATAGTGCACATTAGTGGCAGTAAGGAAAGGAGTAGGAAAGAAGTGGGATGAGGGTAAATTATTAATGGAGCTGCAAGGTTTGTTGACTTTACCTATGGAAAGTTGAACATCGTCTAGTGTAACCCACACTGTGAAGGCAGGTAGAAAGACAAGGATAAGATGTTCTTCCTAGTAGAAAGGTAGTATAGTTGGCCAGGATTCTTCCTGGTCTGTGATTCTGGTACTGTAGCACAGGCAAAAATAACCAGTCAGTATTACCAAGGTTAGCTGTATAGGACAAAAGACTCACATCTCAGCACTGTAATTTCCAAATTTATCATGCCATTCAATGATTTTTCTTTCTGTGTAAAGAAGGGAGAAAATGTACCTTCCCAAATTCTCACTGAGAAGTATGTTGTGGTCCAGCCTAAAGGGCAAAGTGATCCTTGAAGCTAAGATCCTCATTGGCTACCTACAGTACAGCTCTTAATGATGCTTTCAATGGTAGTGGTGGGGGAATGGAGATCTATTAGTGTCCTGGAAAGTATAGGGATACAACTGGGAGTATTCATGGCTGACATTAACTGCTTCTACCTCTACTCCTTGGAGATCATCTAATGGAGCTATTGTCAACAGAGATGCTTTACAATGGCACTGACTCTTGAACATTGGTGGAGTTGTTACAGTTCCTACACTTAGAAAGAAGCTGCTGTGGGTTTACTACAGCCTTCTCTCCTCTCACACCCACACAGGGAGAGAGAATTGCATACTTGGAACTTTGAGGGTAAAAAAGTTGAATCGAGTCAGTCATGGTTTTTTGAATCAGTTAAGCACCAATGATCCGAAATTTCTCACAACACATCTTGGGGAGGAAACACTAATGTTAGACTGCAATCTTCACACTTCCAGCTATCCAGAAATAATCATTTACCTGCTTGAGTAACTTACTTACTTGTACCAGAGTGTTTTTGCTGAATGTATGTAAAAACCTCATGACTAAGCCAGATCCTCACCTCTGTATCAGATCCTCCCTTCACTGTTTGGACTGCTGGAGCCTCAGATTCAGTACCTGTTCCCTACTCTGACCTCTGTTGTCAGAACAGCCCTTTGTGATTTCTTGGCTTTCATGGTCCTGACACCAGCATATTTCTCACTGCTCTGCCACTGCCAATAACACCACCTCTCCTTAACACTTGCAGAACACTCACCATGTGTCAGTCACAGTGCTTAGTTATTTCTGAGCATTATGAAATTTAATCCTCACAAAAATGGGATGGATACTGATATTATCTGCCCCCCTGCCCCCATTTTTGCTTTTTACAGATGAGAAAACTGATACATAGAGAAAGTAAGAACCTTGCCTCTATGGGTAAGCAGTTAGTGAGTGTCATAGCATGCATCCTACTCCAAGCAGTCTTATTCCAGAAATCACAGGCATCACAACTACAGTTTAAGAATTGGTAGTTTAAAGGGAGTTCTGGATATTTCAGAGATTCTAGAAAAGAGTAGTAAAAGAACTTCTGTGGGTGAGTTAACCAAAGGCCTACCAGGAATAGGCTAGATTAATTTTTTAGGCCAACCTCTATGGATTTCTGCACTGGCTCACATTATACTAGCTAAAGAAAAATGTCAGCAAGAGACTTGTAGACTATAGTCAGGAGGGGCTGGAGAAGGAAGAAACTGATAGAGGATGGAGGGAGCTGTTCTTCAACCTGCCCAGAGGGAAGTGGTTGTTCCAACAACAATAGGCAAATGGAGGTTGTTCAAAACAAGTGCATTCCACATTCTTTTCCCTTAGGGCTAGTGTAGTATTGACTAATTGCTTCAAATTCATCATTTCATATGCAAGTCAATAACATTGATTGATCTCTAGCCGAGTACAACATGTTATGCTAAATAATGTGGGGCTACATAAAGACATCAGGAATGCAGACTTGTTTTTCTGCAGCTGCTAATAAAGAACATAAATTGGGGACAACATTAGAGAAGACATTAGAACACTTACAAGGACATAGCACATGACAAAAAGGCAAAAGGTATAGGGAAAAAATTTTCAAAGGTGTGTATCAGAATCACCTTGGCTATGCTCACTAACACCTACCTTGCAGTGAGCTGTTTTGAGTTTTAGTCAAAGTTTTCAGGAGAAGATTTGACACATACCCTTTGAATGTTCACTGAGTGATATTTCTAAAGCAGAGATTCTCAAATCTGTGTACCAGTTATATGAGTTGAAATATTGACACACGCAAAAGGTCTCGTCCATACTGAATTAAAAACCATCAAGGTTTATTCAGGGCCTAGACATCTCTATTTGTAATAAGAATCATCTAGAAAAGAATAATGTTAATGCTGCTGACTTCTTTTATATCAGGGTGATGGCATGGGAAATCAGACAGGAAATGCAAAATTATTTTGACAAGCTATAGTTACATTTATTGAGGGCCTGCTGTGTGTCAGGCATCATGCTAGTTGCTTTAATTATTTAATCACTTAATCTCCACAGTGTCCATATATGTTTGAGCCTCAGCTTCCTCATTTAAGCCATGTATACCAATGAATGTACAACAAAAAGTCAATAGCGGCTACTTTCAGGTGATGAGATATGGGTGATCTTTATTTTCTTCCTTATACTTTCTGCATTCCACTTTACTCCATTTTCTTTTGCAATGGCTATTCTTTTATAATCAAAAATTTCAAAATTCATAAAAATCACTACAAATCTCTCAATTATACATGGGCAGTCCATATTCACACCCATCTTTTTGACTCAAAAATTCATGTTCTTTCTATTACTAGAGATGACAGTAATAGAAAGCTAGCTAATGCTAGAGAAAGTATAAGCAAATCTGTAAAACTGTTCTGAGACTAAGAGAGAGTTCAAGATGGTTTGAGTAGATATTAGACACCTCTATCAAAATGTTGCTATGGCAACAGTCCTTCATTCTTTAGGAGAACATCCATTCACTTGGAAATGCCCTCCATTCTCCCAAGAGAATGGAACCTAAATAGAAATGTTTGTTTTGGGAGAAAGATATGAGGAAAATTTAGGAGCATGGGACATGCTAAGTTCCAATGTTGTATGACATCAAGGAATCAGTTATTGGGAGGACATTATGAAAGTTTTGGACATACCACAGAAGAGGATGGATATATGAAAAGTATAAAGATAGTAGACTCTGAAGTTATATGCTGCTTATTTCACAATTTTCCTCTAGAAGCTGGATTTGGTAGGATCTCAAGCTGTAAATTGTTAATAAAAGATGGTCACCAGCAGGCTATGCACTGTAAACCTAAAGATGCACAACTTTTAAATCCTGTCAGAAGTCTATAATTTACCTACCATGTGTTGTGACATTTGGAGATTTAGCACTTGCCCACATACACACTTCCTTCAGAGCATGATAATTCAATAGTGGCAACATTCGCTTGAGCAGGAGTGGCAGCTAGTAAAGTGCCTTGATTACCATCAACATAATGGGTCACATATCCTGAATGACACTTAGGTCAGTCATAGCAAGTCTACAAAACATTATTTGAGCATAGTGTTCTGAAATTAAGAAATAGTTGAAGATGAGATATTAGAGCTTAGAAAGAATTTAGGTTTTCTCTCTTGACCTCTACTCTTGCTTAAGATGACAGGTTTTAATTTAATTTTCTGCTTCCTTTTGGCTGCTCTTCTAAATTACCATGGAAATGAGTGAATGGTCAAAACCAAGTGCAGGCTAAAGTAGTTAATGATTCAGAAAAGGCATTTGAAAGGAGACTAGCTCAAGCCCTAGTTTATTTTAAATTGTAGTTTAAGAAAATAACTACAATTAGGAGGAGGAAAATGTACTTAATGGAAATGTACCCCAAAAGAGGCCAAAAGAGAGACAAAAATGCACTTAAATTAATATTTGTTTTATTTCTGTTATACAGTTGAAAGCTGCAGCCTCTTTTCAATACCCCAAAATATAATGCCCAGAATTCAGAGTTCCTTTATCTTGAGAACCCATGGAAATGCAGTGCATGTATGTTTTGGCCACTGACCACTGGCTACTGTTGTGGCCCACTGGTCACTTAGTATTAATTCACCCATTTAAATAGCAATTTGGTTTCCATTTAGAAAATTACCTGGCTCTCATTGTATATAGTCTGTGTTAAGCAGTCAGTGCAAGTATTGTACCCACCATAAGAATTCTGAAGAATAGCAAAGAAAGTGATGTTTAAGAGAACAAAAGGACTCATTGAAATTTGTAAGATGAGGTCCAAATTTATATTACTTTGAATATCAGAAGAGATGTGACCTTATTTTGTTTTCCAAATCTGGTGATATAGGGAATATTGGTAATCGGAATGAAAGGATATATCTCAAAAGTGCTTATGTCTGGGTGATGAGGTTATGGATGTTTAGTATTTTCTTCTTTATAAAAGTGATACGTGCTTATATGATATTTAAAATCACATAAAACACTCCAGTATATTTGTTTAAAATTACCTCAGTTGGCTGGGCGTGGTGGCTCACGCCTGTAATCCTAGCACTCTGGGAGGCGGAGGCTGGCGGATCGTTTGAGCTCAGGAGTTCCAGACCAGCTTGAGCAAGAGAGACCCCATCTCTCCCAAAAATAGAAAAAATTAGCCGGGTGTGGTGGCGCATGCCTGTAGTCCCAGCTACTCAGGAGGCTGAGGCAGAAGGATCGCTTGAGCCCAGGAGTTTGAGGTTGCTGTGAGCTAGGCTGACACCAAGACACTCTAGCCAGGGCAACAGAGTGAGACTCTGTCAATCAATCAATCAATCAATCAATCAGTAATTAAACATAAATAAATAAAATTACCTCAGTACATGTGCTGATTAGTTGGGGAAGTCAGATAGAACTTCTTCTGAAGAGATGGTGCCATACCTCATCTCATAGCTAGTACCCCAAGCAGCCTGAAGGCTTCAAGAATAGTTTTCCTTTCTTTCAGAATCACAAATTAATCTATTGTTCCTACCACCTAAGATTTGAAATTTTCAGCACACATAATTCATGTAAAAGTACAATCTAGCATAAATACCTTGTAGGAAATTTTGATATATGTTGAGTCAAATCACAAGAAAAATCTCATAATGCTCAGCTTTCTTACTACAAGTATATAATGCTCTCCCATTGTCACTGCCCCTACCAGTCTGAGCCTGAGCCTGGTAATCTTTTTTCCTCTCTCGGTCTTTTCTGCCCTTTCTTCTTTGTCTCTGGCTGCATATACCCCAGAATGGTTTATTCTATTGCTTCTATGGTATTTCTTGTCTGATCAGATTTCTAAAAAGTTCTTTTTTTTTTTTACATGTTGCTTGATTTTATTTCATTCATCAATATCCGTACCCTGGGAGTCTCAGAGTTACCCTGTGAGTCTCAGATTTGTCTTCTATGTGGTTGATGATTTCTCCACAGCTGCCTCTGGGGATGCTGTAGCTAGTTCTAAGTTTC
>VBSM01000656.1:1977799-1993190 GCA_008086735.1 Cheirogaleus medius | reverse complement strand
TCCTGAGCTCGAGCGATCCACCCGCCTCGGCCTCCCAGAGAACTAGGATTACAGACATGAGCCACCGCGCCCGGCCCAACTACATTACATCTTAATGTGCTTCATATTAATACGTATCTTAATGTGTTCCATGTCTCTCCAAGTAGATTTTAGGTCTCTTAAAAGAAGAATTTTACTGAATCTTCAAATCTGAAGAATGATAAGGTTCATAAATTTGGAAAGGAGGGCTTTATTTCTCATAAAGGGTTACAGCCTATAGGCTGGCCATTTGCAGGCTGGGGAATATCCTTGAGCAGAAACAAGAACAAGCACTTTGAGGGAGGGGTAAAGGTAATAGTAATTGATGCTGAGCAGGATGGCCAAATATACATATTTAACAAGCTATAGGAGTAGCTATGAATATTTATGAAAGGAGAAACATACACATACCCAACTAAGCTTCATGCCACTTCATAGGTCCCATATTCAAAAAATGGCAGCATTAACATGATCTAAGGGTGAAATTTTCGGCCCTCTGATGGCAAAAGGTGAAGCAGAGGACATGAAGCCCCATTGTGCACAGCTTCAGTACACTGGTCAGAACTACTCCATGGTCAGTGGTCTCTTATCAGGAAGGAATGCTGGTCACTTGTTCTGTTGAAACCTCAAAAAGGGAGGGGCAATCAAGAGGTTGGTTGAAATCAGCAGTGGAGCAAGTTTTTCCAAAGGGCTAGTTTCTGTTTAAATTTTAGGAGCGAAAGCCTAATGGTAGTTAGTGAGAGAGGGGGTATAACAAGGCATGTATGGCCTCCCATCCTGTCATGGACTGGAACTCAGTTTTTTAGGGTTTTTCTGGGGTCCCCTTGCCCAAGAAGGGATCTATTTAGTCAGTTAGATGGGGGTCAAGGTTTTATTTTTGTTTCTCAGTTCTCATCCAACTTTACCACTAGTTACAGGGAATTATGCCACTATCAGAGTGGCATAATAGATAAAATTCTTGCTTTCATGGACATTACATCTAGTGGAAAGGAAAGGAAATAAGTAAGCAATTTGATAACCAAGATAATTTCAGCAAGTAATGAGTGCTATGAGGAAAATAAAAGGGATTATGATAGACATAGGCTTGTGGAGTAGGGAAGAAGAAACAGAATGTAAATTCCCTGTAGTGGTGTGTCTAATAAATATGTATGGAGTATAATGTGCAAGGAAAGGGTAGAAAACAAAGAGAGGTAGACAAGGGGCAGATCATGAGAAACTTTCTTTGGTACCTTGTTAAGAATTTGAATTTCATTCAAATTGTGATGGGAAGGCATTAGACAGTTTTAAGCAAGGGTGTGACTGGATATGTTTCAAGAATATTACTCTCTTGTGGGGTAAGTTAAGAATATAAAGAAATAGGAGTAGCATAGGGTAACCTATTATAGAATACTGAACTCCAGTATTCTGGGTGAGAAATAGTGGTGGCTTGGATTAGGATTATTGAAATTGAGACATAGAGGAGTTGTCAGATTTTGGATACATTTCGGAGGCAGTGTTTTCACGACTTTCTGATGGATTTTATTTGGTCATGGGAGAAAGAAAGAAATCAAGAGTGACATCTAGGTATTTGGCTTGAACAGCTGAGTAGATGGTGATGAAATTTATTGATACAGAGGTACTAGAGAGGACTGTTTGAGGTGGAGTCATGAATGCTATTTTTGATATATTATGCTTAAGATACCAATACCTAAGTGGAGACATTGAAAAGTTGTTTGATATTCACGTGTGGAGCTCAGGGAAGAGGTCATAGATGGGATTAGAAATTTTAGGGTATTTGGTATTTGGAGTCATGGGAGTTGGGGAAATCTCTATGTTTAATGAGAAGGTGGAAATTCATATCAAATGAGCACAGTTAAAATAAAAGGAAATTCATTGTCTCATTAACTGGAAAATCATGAGTAGTCTGGGTTCAGGCTATATGGCTAGATCCAGTGTTTCAAATGTCATCAGATGAAATCTCTCTCTCTTCCCATCTCTTTGACTTCAGTTTTTTTGTCTATTGTTTTCTTTATCAGGCAAGATTTCTCCACATGGCAGTATAGATGGTAACCAGCAATTCCAGGATCACATAGTCTAGTGGTACACCATACCAGAAAAAGAGGCCTGATATTCTCTTGCCCAGCATCCACTCCAAAGGACTCTCTCTCAGCAGAGGTCACATAAATACCCTGGGGCCAATCACTGTATTTAGGGAGCTAGAGTTCTCTGATTAGTCATCCTAGATAATATATGCAGTCTTATGGTAGTGTAGGCTGAGTTTTTACTGATAGAACCACTAGAATCACACAAAATTAAAGAGGATGTTTCCTAAAAGCAAAGATGATGGACAAAGAGAAAGTTAACAGATATCTATCATATCCTCATATAACTATGCATAATAGTGAGATATAACATTGTAATTTGGAAATTTAGGAAATTGAAGCCTATGGAAGTTAAATAACTTTCATAAAACTATACATCTAGTACATGGAGAAAAGAGGAATAGAATTCAGGTGTCCTGATCTCCTGCCTTTAAATCATTCCATTAGGCTACATCTTCTATCTTTATAATTTATCTTTATTGTTAGTGTTGTGTAATAGTCATTTCAAGAGAGAGCAAGATTAATTTCATCAGTGTTGTCCAACAGAAATTTCTGAGATTATGGAAATACTCTATATCTGTACTAATACTGTAGCCACTGGCTACATATAGGTAGTGAGTACTAGAAATGTAGCTAGTCCAACCAAGGGACTGAATTTTAACTCTATTTAATTGTAATTAAGTTAAATTTAAATAAACACATGTAGCTACTAGCTTCCGTATTGGACCATGTAGAGCTAGAGTTATTCAAACTGGTTTCCATCTAACACAGTGTAATGTCCTTCAGCTTTTAGTAGGTTGATAAAAACTTGTTTAACTGAAATCAAACTTAAGCTGTCTGATTCAGCATAATTAGGTGTCCCTAACTTTACCAAACAGCTGTCTTTGGGAAAAGTTGAGTATAAATGTTTTATAAATGCAATTATTTTCTGCCATTAACTTAAATTATAAATGTAATAAAAGAAAAAAATAATAAAAAGATACTCTCAGTATTTGTATGAGTTTGGGCAAGTGACTTTGTTTAGGTTTCAATTTCATTATAAAATGAAAATGATAACATAAACAACATCAACAAATTAGGGTTATTATAAAAATTAATATGACAAAAAATAAAAAGTATTTGGCATGGTGCCAAGAATATTAATTAGGTTTGTTTTTTGCTATCATTAAGAGTGTTGTTGTCCTCCTCCTCCTCTTCTCTTTTTATTTATCATAATTATCTTCAAAGAGATAGTGGCTCTTAGTACCTTAGATTTATATGCTTCTGACCTGTTTATCTTCCTTCCTAGTTAACTTGATAATAATCTTTATACAATTTTTTTTTAAGTTTCTAAAGGAATTCTTAAAGTTCCAGCTCAAACCTAAGTTTTTAGATTTCTAATCTTTCTAAGGTTTTCATTGTATTTTTTATCCTGTTTTTTTTCTCTTTTGACCTTTAGATACTTCTGTACAGTACCATCCTTAGACCTAGGCAATGTGGGCCCTTCATCATATCCCATGCCTCAGGGTACCCAGAACTTTGGAACAACTTCATCAAGCTTTTAAAGTCACCCTTCAGTGACTGGGACAGGCCAGGGCCAACAGAACCTTTTAGGCAGTGCATTCCATTGTAGTATGGCTCTCAATCACCTAAAGTATCTCCCTCAAATTTGTCTAAATACTTCTTTGGCCCCTGGTTCTTGCCAGGGCCAAAATAAACATTTTGGCAAGTTGTCTTGAGTCTTGATGGGACCAACTCCCCATTTCTCCCCTTTAAAGTATTCTCATATCCTCTACCCTGTATATGGGATTGACCAGATGCCCTAAGGAGCTTCAGGATTCATACCAATGAAATCATCTTAGGGCCCAGTGGCTGGATTCCAGCTTAAGCTCAGTATTTCTTTCACAAGATTGTGTGATATTGGAGGGCCTAAATAGTGCTAATGTGCTGACATTGTCATTTGGAAATTTAGGAAATTGAAGCCTATGGAAGTTAAATAACTTTCATAAAACTATACATCTAGTACATGGAGAAAAGAGGAATAGAATTCAGGTGTCCTGATCTCCTGCCTTTAAATCATTCCATTAGGCTACATCTTCTATCTTTATAATTTATCTTTATTGTTAGTGTTGTGTAACAATTCTCACAGTGAACATAGGATGAGTTCAGAGTTCTGAGAACTGATGGCTCACCATCTACATTTGGTTGTTATCTACATGTGTGAGTATTTATCTTGTGCACTCCCTGCTGTTGGCACCTAACATGGTCAGCCACCTCTAGAGGACTGCCTAACACCCTATGCCCTCCATAGGTTTTGTGTAATGTCTTAGGCAGTCCTCTGGAAGTGCCTGCATCTGTCTTCTCTGTGAGCTAGTAAGACCATTACCCCGCAATGCCAAGGGGTCATTTCAATTGATGTCCTCTCTTGCCTTTGACTGATATGAGGATGTTACACTCTCTCAGGTTGGTCTTTAGCTGTGCTCAATGAGGGATTGGCATTTCTTGAGCAAATGGGACCATTTTTCATACTTTGCTCATGGGCCCCTTACCTATCCTCCCTGCTGGTAGCTATGTGTGAAATACAGGATGATATCAACATTGAAAAAGATCATAGTCTAGGAATGCAGTGATTATGGTTTAAAGAGTTCAAAAGCGTACATGGTTGGAAGTTGGAAGACATGTTTTTGTGTTTATATTCTATAAAATTCTGAATGATAAATTTAGCATGATCATAAAATATTGCTCACAGTTTTCTGCATACTCTGGGCAGATTTTGCATTCGTGGTAATCATTAACAAAGCATAATGATAACTTTTAAGAGAGTCACTGGAAGCCAGTACTCACAGGGGGTAGCATGGATGATATATTGCCATTAGTGATGGTGTAACCAGCGTTAAATAAATGGCATTAGAGAACTGAGAGGCAAGAAGATGTACATTATTTCAAAATAAACTGTGAAGTGTCATGGTATTATGAATAATAAGAGTATTGTTATGCTTTCTCATGGTGAGAGATATGAAATTATCCAAGAATGGCACATTTGACAATAAAACAACCAAAAATATGGTTTGTGGACCTGAGCAGAAAGAGACACTGCCTAGACACTATGAAGAATCTTCACGTGCACTTTTTGCTAATCAACAAATACAAAAGTGCCTCTTCTTTATCCATTATTCTAAATCTTTATCTACCTAATAGTCTAAATCTTCATCAATATATCACTATAATTAACATGAGCCCATTGATTTTATAATGTGTTTTTAAAATTAAATTGTTTATATAGTCAGAGGCCCCACAAGAACTACTTACCAGGCTCCCTACCCATGGATCGTAGGAGCAGGCCCTGCTTCTGTTAATCTAGTTAAATGTCTTTTCCTGTAACCAGAATCCACATTTTCTCCAGATTCTCATACATACATGATAATTTATTTTTAATCTAGCATCGTCAAGGAAGTATTCTAAAAATTCTAATTTTCCAGAAAACTTAAACTTGCCTCTTTAAGAACAGAAATGTTTGTAATATCGCCAAGATACAAATTAAATTCTATACAAATTCATATCTAAGATGATAAACAAAATCTAACAGAATATAAGAATATTTTTGCTTCATGACTGAAGAAATGGATCAATATGACTGTCAAATATCAGCCCATATAGCATATTATTATGCCCTTGGCATTTATTTAGATATGCCATCCATACTCTAAATAGATCTGAATTGCAGTACTTTTAATTCCTTGGGTATAGTCTTAGAGAGCGTGTCCTCTAACTTGCTACAAGAATGCCTGTCATTTTTCATTCTGGACTGTCACCTGAACTGACAACTTTCTTTACTTGCTTTTACCTTGTAATTTGCTGCTTATAATCTTCTATAGATTCATGAATGAGATAAGTAAGTTTATTTTGCTTGTGTATAAAATGGTATATAAAGAGATATAGATATATCAATATGTGAATCTGAACAAGAAATGAAATATTTCTACTATGAGATAAAATGCCTGGGCTTTAATTCATGGGATTATTTTAAGAAAAATCTCAGGTTTATCTTTTTGTTTGTCTATTTCTCAGTTCAGGGTTGAAGTTGCTGGAAGTTCTGTATTCTTGTGTGTGTTTTCATTTATATATATGTAAGTATTGAGTCTAGATTTTATGTTTGTGTATATATCCACGTTATTATTTTAGAAACATCAAATTTGACTTATCTTAAACCAAAGGGAAGTGGTTATTAAACTCATTAATTATGGGCATGTTTACACTTTCAATGTTGACATTCTTCATAGTTTATTTGAACTGATGGTCCTCTTAGTTTATTAGTCTTTAGTGCCTGTCAATAACGGACAAAAGCACTTAAATTTTGCCAATGTATATGAATTGCATAGCCTAGCAGTGTCCCAGCCCATGCCATTATTTAACTGAATTAATGATTCTCTGGAAGGCTCATAGTCCTCATTTGAAAGCAATAGAATTTTAAATATATCTATTTAATGTATTTACTAATAGCAGTTAAGGGTTTATAGCAAAGCTCAGTTGGTCTTTTGTAGTGCAAGCTTGTACCATGACATCCCAGGTCTCTCTCCCTATTATACCCTCAGAGTGATGAAGAATGACTATTCTTTTGGCTCTTTTAATCTGCTGGTAGTATGCAACAGGACCACCACAATCCTCTAAACCCCTTGAAAATAACAATGGGACTTTTCTTTTTCTTTTGAAAAATTTGAAGTTAGGATGGCTTCACTCTACCCTCTGGACTCTCACTTGTGTCCCTTGTTCCATGAGTTATTCACCGTCACAGATATAACTAAACTACAATCTTTGAGAAATAGCTGCAGTCTTCTCTTTCTTTAATTCCCTTTCCTTTTATAAAAATGACCTTAGTTACCTTTATGGCCTATAGGAAAATACCTGCCAATGGAGGCCCTGAGCAGTTTTTAAGCTTTCAAGTCAGCAGTATGCTTTTGAAGAAAGGAACTCTGCTAGGATTCAGGAGACCTTGAGATTATTCTTTGTGTTTCCTTCGTAACTCATTTCTTGACCTTGAATAAGTCACTGAAGACCTCTGGAGGTCTCAAATTCCTCACTTATACAAATGGGTATATCTCCTGATCTCTATGCATGCTGCCTCATTAATCTCCCCAACAATGTTGAAATTTACCCATGTGAAGAATCTCTTCTTTGGCTCATGGCCTAATTATTATGTGGTGGAGTTGGAATAGTGTAGCAATACCCACCCCCCAACTCCTGAGCCATTCTTACAAAGCTTGAGGGGTTATCAGAGATGATATACAGTGGCTGTTTTGAATATCCCTGATGAACATAAGTCAGTGTCATAAGTCTCTCTCTCTGTCTCCCTCCCCAGGAAAAAATAATTCTTGAGTTCAGGGAAGGTTAGGGAGGGTGGAACATGTGTTCATTCTACATTTAAGAGGCAGTGGTTCCCTTTGACCTTTCCCTAAGAGCCTGTCACCAGCTAAGTCTCTAAAACAAAAATCCATTAAGATAGGTAACATTGTTTCTAACTTACCTTGTTTCACCTACCACTGGAAAAGTTCAAGTAACACTTTTTAAAATTAAAAACAACTACTTTGGCCAGTAACATGTTCATATGATCTGAAAGCCTCAGCACAGTAGCCTTGTGCTGAAGAACATGTATGGCTTAAATAAATTCCTGTGATAGTCAAAAGGACACAACTGAGGCAAATGAAATCATTTTAGAGGGGAAAGGAAGGCCTCCATGCTACTTTGTGGATGTGCTGGGAGATTTTCGTTGAAATTTCCCTTCCTTTTTGTCTGCTATTTAATTCTAATAAAATTACTCCATTATTTCAAAGTTCCCCTCCTCCTGATTCCCTATGTTGCCCCACTCCTAAAGGCTTCCTGCAGTTTATAGAGGTAGTGTCATCTGCTTTAAAACATCTGAATGAGTTGCCCTGATGCTGAATAAATTTGTTCAACATCTAGGTCCCACAGCTTTATACAACCTTAGTCATATTGCTTAGTTTGTCAGTAATCTTTATTAATATTTCATCATCATTTTCTTTCCAAAGGGATGAGGTTTGCACTTTTCCTGCCATGCTGGGAGAGAATGATAGAGGCAGAAAGGCTTACTGATTTACATAAAGATTGCAAACTATTATTCTCTGAGTAATTTTAAAGTGCACACACTGCATACAAGTTTCCAATGTAATCATATCCCTGCCTATTGAGCCTGACATGCATGAAATCCATAATTGGAATTGGCTTTCTAAAGAAGAAAATCACTTCTTACAGGGGAAGTAAGGAGCACTATCTTTTTAAACTGCTTTTCAAGGAGATCCAATGGGAGTCAATTGAATAATCCTTTAAAAATTCTATTCAGATACCAATTTCAAAATAAGCATAGACTCAGGTCCAGCACACTTCCTCAAGCTCCCTCTCACATTCACTTCACTTCAACCTTCCCACTTTTACTCAGTCTTCTTCCAGCTTCTACTTCTACCTTTGTCTTGATATCTATTATGCCTAGTCAATAGTTTTTCATTTGTTCAAATTTCAAATCTTCTAGATTATTATAGTTCTTTCTCAGAACTCTTCCTTTTTTCCCAATGATACTGTCTTGTGTTTAGTTGATGCCACTTTGCATACTAAGAATTTTGACATGCCAACTCCATCAAGTAATGGAAAACATCATTTAAATGTGAAATGTTCATCCATCTTAGTTTTCTCAGGATGGCCCTGGTTTACCATTTATTATTTCATTATAATTTAATAGAGACTCGCTTTTTGTTTCAAAAGAGTTCTCATTTCAACAACAATGATCACTTTATCAAGATCTCTTCTATTGCAGTACCCCCACAATATTATGCTAGGCAGCAAGTACTCAATATGTTTTTATTAAAGGTAATCAACCTGCTTCTGGGCTTGCAATTATATTACCATTATTATTTCCTATGTTATCTTTATGAATGATGTGTCATAGTCTTTATATATATTACTAATTTAATTCCAGCATCTTCAGTGAGGAGCCTCATTGACATATGTTAAATGCGGAAATTTGTTCAAGTAGAAATTGATTACATGTGTGGTAACTGAGGTAGACTTTGATAGTTTTACTTTCATTCCTGGATCAAAATAAAAGCATATGTCAGCTACCTATATTCATTAAGGGGAACCAACACAGATAATATGACAAAACACATTGTGTAAAATCATACATTAAATTATATACTATAGCTGAAAATTTCCCTTTCTGACCATTATATTTATTTATTTATTTATTTATTTATTTTGTGAAGTGGAATGCAAAATTTACACCACCTTTAATGAAATAAGAATTGTAATAAGTTTTTTTTACATGTTTTAATTTTTTTTATTTCAGTATATTACAGGGGTACAAATGTTTAGGTTACATATATTGCCTTTGCTCCACCTGAGTCAGAGCTTCAAGCATGTCTGACCATTGTATTTAATCTGATGTTGATATTATTTTCCTTTCCCTGAGTACACACATACTATTCCACTTAATAATCATTGTATGAGGCAATCTCAAGTTAAAGCTGGCGTCTGGAGAGAAAGAAGCAAACTAGATTGCTTCTTAACACAGATCTTTAGATACACTCTAATTAGTCTTTGACCTTCTTCAAAAATGAAGGTTATACTTGGATAGGAACTGCAACCAATCAAAAGTGCATGGGAGCCTATCAAATAAGAACATGTGCCCATGGACGACTCCTGTCATGCACACAGTGAAGCCATTTCTGGGAGGTGAGACATCCTATTGTCACTAGTTGCCCAATGCTTAGAAGGTCCTCAATACCAAATCAATTTAAAGTTTTTAAGCATTGCACTCTACCCCCTCCCCATACTCTTCTTCTCCCAACTTATCTTACCAGTTTTACCTCTCAGTACACTCCCTCATGTCATTCACTTCATTTATACAGCACTACTAATGGTTACTAAATATGTTTTCTACTTCTCAGCAGTTTTTTTGTACCACTGTCCCTCTCCTGTCATATCTTCCTCTCTTATCCCAATGTCTCTCCATGTCCAAGTCCTATTCATTTTTTCTTTTTTTATGATATTTGATTTCTTTATTTTTTATTTTTATTATTTAACAATATTATGGGGGTACAAACATTTTTGGTTACATGCATCACTTTTGCTATGCTTGAGTCAGGGTTATAAGTGTACCCATCACCCAGGCAGTGTTAATTGTACTCATTAGGTAGGCTTTCACCCATCCTCTCCTCCCCCCTGTCCTCTGCTTGAATTCTGATGAGTTTTATTTCCCTCTGTGTACATCTGTGCTCATTGGTTAGTTCCAATTTAATAGCAAGTATGTGTGGTGTTTATCCATTCTGTAGTTACTTCATTTGGGGTAATTGTATCCAGTTCCATCAAAATTTTTGCAAAAGGCCTTAATTCATCCTTCTTCATGGTTGAGTAGTATTTTGTAGTATACATATGCCACATTTTGTTAATCCACTCATGACTTGATGGGCACTTGGGGTGATTCTACACCTTTGCAATTGTGAATTGTGCCGTAGTAACATTTGTGTGCAGTGACTTTTTGGTAAAATGATTTCTTTTTCTTTGAGTAAATACTCAGTAGTGGGATTGCTAGATCAAATGGTAGGTCTACTTTTAAAACTTTGAGGAATCTCCATAATGTTTTCCATAAAGGTTGTACTAATTAGCAGTCCAACCAAGAGTGTATAAGTGTTCCTTTCTGTCTGCATCCATGCCAGCATCTATTATTTTTGGATTTTTTAATAAAAGCCACTCTAACTGTGGCAAGATGATATATCATTGTGGTTTTGATTTGCATTTCCATGATGATTAGTGACAGTAAGCATTTTTCATATGTTTATTGCCCATTTGTCTATTTTCTCTTGAAAAGTTTTTGTCCATGTTTTTTGCCTACTTTTTAATGGGGTTGTTTGTTCTTTTCTTGCTGATTTGCTTGAGTTCTTTACAGATTGTGATTATTATCTCTTTACTGGATGTATAGTATGCAAATACTTTCTCCCATTATGTAGATTGTCTATTTGCTCACTCGATTATTTCTGTACCTGTGCAGAAGTTTTTTAATTTAGTCAAGTCCTATTTCTTTATTTTTGTTGTTGCTGTGATAGCCATTCGGGTCTTCATAAATTCTTTGCCTACACTGATATATAGAAGAGTTTTTACAACATTTTCTTTAAGCGTTATTATGGTTTCATACATTACATTTACATCTTTCATCCATCTTGAATTAATTTTTATGAGTGTTAATGAATATGGATCGTATTTCATTCTTTTGAATATGGCTATCCAGTTTTCCCATCACCATTCATTAAATAGGGCTTCTTTTCCCCAGTGTATATTGTTGTCTGTTTTGTCAAAGATCAGCTGGCTATATGTGAATGGTTTCATATCTAGGTTCTCTGTTCTGTTCCATTGGTCTATGTCTCTATTTTTGTGCCAGTCCCATAGTGTTCTGGTTACTATAGCCTTGTAGTATAGCTTGAAGTGTGGTAAGGCGACATCTCCAGATTTGGTCATTTTGCTTAATGGTTCTTTGGCTATTCAGACTCTTTTCTGGTTCCAACTGAAGAGTAGAATTATTATTATTATTTGATCTGTGAAATGTGACATTCATATTTTGATAGGGATTGCATTGAATCTGTATGTTACTTTGGGTAGTATGGACATTTTAACAGTGTTGATTCTACCAATCCATGAGCATGAGATATTTTTCCATTTGTTTGTGTTGTCTATGATTTCTTTTCTCAGTGTTTTGTAGTTTTCTTTGTAGAGATCTTTCACCTACTTGGTTATGTATATTCCTAGATATTTTATTTTCTTTATGGCTATTGTGAAGGGTATTGAGTCTGTGATTTGACTCTCAGCTTGACTGTTATTGGTATATGAGAGTGCTACTGATTTGTATACACTGATTTTGTATCCTGAGACTTTGCTGAATTTATTTATCAATTCTAGGAGTCTCTTGGTGGACTCTTTGTGGATTTCTCAATGTAAGATCATATCAACAGCAAAAAGCAATGTTTGACACCCTGTTTTCCAATCTAGGTATCCTTTATTTCTTTCTCTTCGACAATTGCTCTGACTAGGACTTACAACACTATATTGAATAGAAGTGGTGGTAACCTTTGTCTTGTTCCAGTTCTTAGTGGGAATGTTTTCAGCATTTCCCTTCAGTATGATGTTTGCTGTGGGTTTGTCATATATGGATTTTATAATTTTGAGATATGTTCATTCTATGCCTAGTTTCTTGAGAGGTTTTATCATGAAGATGTGCTGAGTTTTGCCAAATGCTTTTTCTCCATCCATCTATTGAGATGATCATATGGTCTTTGTTTTTACTTCTGTTTATGTAGTGAATCACATTTATTTTTTTTTTCTGTTAGCATACTATGGAGGTACAAATGTTTAGGTTACATATATAGCCTTTGCCCCACCTGAGTCAGAGCTTCAAGCATGTCTATCCTCCAGATGGTGTGCACTGCACCCATTAGGTGTCAATATACCCAGCCCCTTCTTCCGCCTCCCACCTGCCTGACACCCAATGAATGTTACTACTGTATGTGCACATAAGTGTTGATCAGTTAATACCAATTTCATGGTGAGTACATGTTGTGCTTGTTTTTCCATTCTTGTGATACTTCACTTAGTAGAAGGCCTCCAGTTCTATCCAGGATAATACAAGAGGGGGGCTATATCACCATTGTTTTTGTGGCTGAGTAGAACTCTTTGGTATACATATACCACATTTTGTTAATCCACTCATGTATTGATGGGCACTTGGGTTGTTTCCACGTTGATTTAAGTATGTTGAACCATCCTTTCATCCCTGGGAATAAGGCCACTTGGTCATGGTAGGTATTTTTTTTTTTTTGATGTGCTGTTGAATTAATTTTGCTAGTATTTTATTGATGATTTTGCATCTATATTCATAAGGCATATTGGTCTGTAGTTTTCTTTTTGTGTGTATGTCCTTTCCTGGCTTTGGTATCAAGGTGATACTTCAAAGAATGAGTTGGGGAGGATTCCCTCCTTCTCAGTGTTATGGAATAGCTTCTGTAGTATGGGTTCCAGCTCTTTGTGGGTCTGGTAAAGTTCATCTGTGAAGCCATCTGGCACAAGGCTTTTTTTGTGGAGGGGGGAATCTTTTTTATTACTGCTCAATTTCATTGTTCATTATTGGTCAGTTCAGGAGTTCCGTTTCTTCCTAATTGAGTCTTGGGAGGTTATGTGTTTCCAGGAAGTTGTACATTTCCTATGTTTTACATGCATAGAGATTGTATTCACAGATATTTTGTATTTCTATGTTATGAGTTATAATATCTCATTTTTCATTTCTAATTGAGTGTATTTTGGTCCTTTCTCTTTTATTCCTGGTTAATGTAGGAAAAGAACTATCAATTTTGTTTATCTTTTCAAAGAACCAACCTTTTGTTTCATTGATCCTTTGTATTGTTTTATTTTTTCCATTTCATTTAGTTCTTCTCTGACCTCAGTTATTTCTTTTCTACTGCTGGTTTTGGAGTTGGTTTGCTCTTCTTTTCTAGTTCCTTTAGACATGTCATTAGATTGATAATTTTTGATCTTTCTGTCTTTTTGATGTAGGCATTTAATGTTGCTTTTGTTGAATCCCACAAATTTTGATAGCTATATCCCCTTTGTCAGTCAGTTGGAAGAAACTCAAATACCGCTTCCTTCAGATTCGCCCTGCCTCAAAGCAATATTTCTCCCTTCTGAACTCCAAGTACATCTTAATTTCCCCTCTTTTATTGCATTTATCACCTTGTAGCCTGTATTTATTGTGCATAAATCTTATAATTTTGATTAAACTGTAACCAACTTAATAGCAGGTAATGCATCTTATACATCTTTGTACCACCTTTGAGGTCTAGATGGCAAATATCAGGAGCATAGTTAATGATTAGTAAATGAATTAATGTGTCCAACTTAGAGTAGCCAGGGCATAAGAACTGGTTTTCACAATGGCTGAACAGGCTCTATACAACAATTCTTTGATTTCCCTTATACCCCTTGATATTCAGTAATGCTCATAGGTAGTTCCAATGAAATGACTCAAAATGAACCTGTCATCTGGGCTACACATTGACAAAACAGACATATTATGATATGAGCACAGAAGTTTTATGCCAAATTGGTAAGTAACTCAAGTTCTCATTGATAGAACATTTTCTTTGCTTTATATTCTCTAATGTCCTTAGATTGAATGTCTTTCAAGAATCATAATTACATATATTTCATCATAATAAAAATGGTTTGTGTGACATTTAATTCATAAATCATAATGATATTTTCTCTCTATCAATTATAAGAACAGTGATGGTCTTAGATACCATGGTGATGCTATTGTAGTATGAATTTGGGCTATAATTCATATTTTGTCATAGTGTGGAGCATATGAGTGTCATGTAAACAGCATCATAACAAATATCCCTTATAGTGTTTGAAATGCTATTATTCAAATGACTCTTCAGAACATATCATTATGAAATTTAAAAACATTTTCTGACTTTTTTTTTGCTTTTGGGTACTGTTTTGTAACATTAGTGTATATATATATATATTTTTTCCTAAAACATTATAATTCTCAGACTAAAAACAGACTTACAGCAATATGAATAAGTAAGTCAAATTTGAATTTATCCTGTCTTGATGATATTAAATGTTTTAGAAAAGTATGTTTTCCTAAGTGAAAGTAATCTTAGAGTCAGAGAATTTCAAGTTCGAAATAAACATCTTGGGTCATATAATCTACTTTGCCACTTAAACCAGGAATCATATACTGATCCTGACAGGTGACCGTCTAGTTTCTACCTGAACTGCTATGGTAAAATCTGCTTCTCAAACTGGTTTCAGTTTTGTGTTTCAGGATGACAAAAAACAATCTCTTGCTTAAGATAGTTTTTAAATATTTGAGGATAAATTAATTAAATCAATTAATTAATTTTTAAAAGAACCCTTACTACTCTGGTAAACCTTTTCTGAATGTTTTCTACCTTGTCAATTTTCTTCTCAAAATATAGAACCTAAGGCAATATAATCTTTGTCAATCAGCCATTACAAAAATCTGTGGGACTATTGCTATCCATGAAATGGAGACTATATTTCTGTTAGTGTAGATGCCCGGATAGCTACTTTACATTGATGGCTCTTTTATATTGTGGTCAAATAAAATTCCCAGAATCTCTTACATATGAATGTTTGCCCATGTTGACTTCCTTTGGACTGTTATTAGAAAGTTGATTTTTTGGGCCGGGCGCGGTGGCTCACGCCTGTAATCCTAGCACTCTGGGAGG
>VBSM01000656.1:1960624-1977699 GCA_008086735.1 Cheirogaleus medius | reverse complement strand
AAAAAAAGTTGATTTTTTAAAAAAATACCTAAAACAGTATCAGTAATGCATACTTATTAAATACAACTTATAAAATACAGAAAATATAAAAAGAAAACACATAATACAATGATTTATAGATAATAATTGTTACTATTTCAATATATTATCTTCTACATTTTATACTTACCTAAATGAAAGTTGTACTGTATGCATATTTTATATTCTGATTTTTACTTGATATTATGTCAAAGAATCTTTCCATGCCCTTAAAATACTGAAAAAGTGGTAAGTATATGTCATTTAATCATCAGTAATTTGTAATTGCCATTGACACTTTCCCTATTGATAGATTTTGTTTTATGTTTTGCATTTTAAAGATTATGAATAATAGTGAGACTGAGACACTTAGGTAATGTGTTAGAGCAGTGTATTATTTATTTATTTTTAAAGTACGATTATACCTTAATTTCACATAATATAACAAAATCCATTTCCTAAGAATTAAAGAGATATATACAGATGGTCCTGGACTAATAATGGTCCAACTTACATGATTTTTTACCTTTAAGATGTTGAGAAGTGATATGCTTTCAGTAGAATCTGTACTTTTATTTATTTTTGTGTTTTATTTATTTATTTTTTTAGAGACAAGGTCTCATTGTATCACCCAGGCTAAAGTGCAGTGTGGATCATAGTTCACTACAGCCTCAAACTCCTGGGCTCAAGTGATCCTCCTGCTTAGCTGGGACTATAGCTGGACCACCACACCCAGCTTTTATTTTTATTTTATTTTTTAGAAAGTGCACTTTGAATAGCCATGAAATCATTCTGTGTTTCATTTTTAATACAGTACTGAATAAATTACAGGAGATATTCTATACTTTATTATAAATTAGGCTTTCAGTTAGATGATTTTGTCTAACTGTAAGCTAATGTAGGTGTACTGAGCACATTTAAGGTAGGCTAAGCTAAGCTATAATGTTTGGTAGGTTAGGTATATTAAATGCATTTTCAACTTACAATATTTTCCACATACAATGGGTTTATCAGAACACAGCCCCATTGTAAGTTGAGAAGCATCTGTAGTAAGAAAAGCTAATAACATTTAGAAGAAAATATAGGTAAATTTGTACCTGATGAAGAAGAATTTATAATAATATGAGAAAGCACAAAGAAAAAATCAATACATTTTATTACATGAAAGTTAATAATTTTGAGTGTCAAAAAACATCATATCTGAAAATAGTAAATGGCATTTAGTAAGAAAACATTTTACATGATCATTCATATTCATAATGCATAAAACAACCATACACATAAATAATAAACATTTAAATTCTAGTGTTATAATATGTAAGAAACATGAAGAGATAATTAAAAAATATAACTAGTTCACTAACATCCATATTATATAAAATGTTCTTTCTTGCTAGTAATTATGAAAGTAGTATTAAAACAAAAATCAGATAATTTTTACTATACATAAACTTGTGCAACTTCTGAGGATTTATTTTGTAATATGTATATCAAATGCCTCAAATAAGAGCACATCTTTTGACATAATAATTTCTCCTCTAAGAATATATCCTAAGATAATAATCAGAGATGTGGACATATATGTATTTATAAAGGTATGCATTATCCAATCTAAGTGTCTGACACTAAAAGAATATGCAAATAAAGTTATGGAATGCAATAAATATTCAAACTATGTTTTTTATGGTTTTGTCTATTTAATGTAATGAGGAGAAATGTTACCAACTCTACCTGAGAAAAGCAGAATATAAGATATTATACATATATGATTATAATTTTATAAGAAAATACTTATAGTAATAAAGATGAAAGACAATATATCAACATGTGAACATTGGTCCTTTCTACATGGAATATCTGTGCATGATATTTAATTGCTCCTTTGTACCTTTCAGCACTTTTTAAATCTGTTCTTTAAAAATCAGAATGATAACCATTTGCATATATAAAAAACATTTTGATAAACATCTTTATACATAAATTTTTGTCTATTTCTGATTATTTTTAGGAGTTATTTCTAAAAGTGGATTGGAAAAAGATGTTATCAGTCTCTGTCAAATTAAATTTTTTGGTTTTAGCTGAACACTCCAAAATATCCAGGGAATTTTGAATCTCCTAGCAATCCATGTGTGATAGGATTCTTTCCATCTTTTAATCATCTGTAAGTTTATATACTAAAACCTTATGCAATCATTGTTTACAAAATAAATTTGACTAGGACAGATGATAGTGTGTCAAGCACAGAGCCCTGTGGGCAGATCATCAGGGACTATGAATAGTCATGAAAACCAAGTTATGCCAATAAAAATGGAAGGATTTACCCTTGACATGAAATAAAATGGCATGGACAAGATTAACTAGTTCTGATCATCAAGCACTCACTTTTTAAGTGTACAGTTAGTTGATCAGTCTTGTGGTAGACATAGAAGACCTTATTACAGAACTTTAGTAACCTGAAATCTAGCTGTAGAGTTATGACTCATGTCTAGAAACCATTTAGAGCAGTTTGTCCTAACCCTGGTGATCATACAAACCGTCCAGATAAACTACTTGAAAATACAGATCCAAAGTTTCTATGCCTAGTGATCATTGTTCAGTGTTTTGGGTGTGAAGTTTAGGCATCTATATTTTTTAAATCTTCTTCAAGGATTCTGATGACCAACCAGGCTTGTCAATCATTGAACTAGACAATTTAAGCAATTGAATAAACTAGAAATAGAATTATGAAGAGATATGAATGAACAAGAGTATAATTAGGATGGGTGGGGTGGGAATAGTCAAGGAAGGCTTAATACAGGAAGTGAATCAGGAGGCAAATTTGCAAAAGTAGTTGATGATTGATTTGTATTTTTCACTTTGTATTATTACTTTATATCCAGACTCTTTCTCAAAAGATATTTGAGTTTCTTTACAAATATAAATGTACATATAAATTTATCTCTCTACATATAGAAATATATATATTTCTAAATATTTCTTTAGAAACATATATTTAATCACCAATAGCCATATATGCTACATGTTTTTATTAACCAAATTATAATAAAAGTTCAAGGCCATGAAAAGGAAGAGTATGCAAATATTATCTTATAGCTAATAAAAATATTTATTTTCATTTATGTAACATTCATTTAATAAATATTGTGGCCTACTATGCATCAAGTCCCCACTGTTCTATGTGCTTGGGATAAACTAATATAAGACTCAGGAAAAGATCTCTGCAATCATAATGATAACATACTACTGAAGGAAGACAAACAAGAATAAACAAAATGAGTAAGTTATTTAATATGTTAGAAGATGATAAGTGTCTGAAGTGTGTGGGAAGAAGTCACTATTAAATAGGATTGTCAGGGTAGGCCTCCTTCAGAAGGAGAGGTGTGAGTAAAGATTTGTGGCTGGAGAGGGAATAAACCAACAAGATGAAATGAGTGAGGAGAGAGGACTAGAAGATGCTATCAGAGAGGTAATTGGATGTCATACTGCATAAAGCCTTGTAGGCCATATTAAGAACACTGGCTTTTATTTTGAATGAAATCAAGAGTCCTATTTCCAATCCCTGGCAAACACTGATCTGATTTATGTCTGTATAATTTTACCTTTTCTAGAATATTATATAAATGAAATCATATGTGATTTTGTGTCTGGCTTCTTATACTTAAAATAGTTATTTTGATATTCTCCTATGTTGTATGTTTCAGTCGTTCACCTCTTTTTATTGCTAAATAGTTCTCATTGTATAACTATATCACAGTTTTTTTAGCCATTCACTAGTTGAACATTTGGATTCTTTTCAGTTTTTGGTGATTATGAATAAAGTTGTTATGAACATTTGCGTAAAGTTCTTTGTGTGGACATATGTTTTCATTTCTCCTGGGTAAATTACTAGTATTGAAGTGGCTGGGTCATATGATAAGTGTATGTTTAATTTTAGAAGAATGTGCCAAAATCTTTTCTAAAATGTCTACATAATTTTCATTTCCATCAGCAATGTATAAAGTTATATTTGCTCTTTCTTCTTGTATTTGCAGTTTTAAAAATCTAGATAGTAGTGGTAACTCATTGTGGTTTTAATTTACATTTTCCTAATAGCTGATGGTATTGATCATATTGTCATGTGCTTATTTGCCATATGTACTCTACTTTGGTAAAGTATCTGTTCAACTCTTGGCTCTTTATAGACTTTGTTGTCTTACTATTACAGTATTGAGTTGTAGTGTTCTTTTTATATTGTATGTCCAAGTTTCTTATCAGATATGTATTTGGCAAATATTTGTTTCTTGCCTGTGGCTTACATTTTCATTTTTATAAAATTATCTTTTTTATTTCAGGAAATTATGGGGGTACAAACATTTGGTTACATGTTATGACTTTGCCACATCCCAACCATGATTTGAGATGCGCCCTTCCCCCCTACAATGCTCACCACATCCATTAGTTGTGAATTTACTTGTGAGTTTACTCACCCCCAACCCTCTATCCCCAAAGAATATTACTACCATATAAGCACCATAATGTTGATCAGTTAGTGCCAATTTGATGGCGAGTACAAGTGGAGCCTATTCTTTCAACCTTGTGATAACTCACTTCGGAGGGTGGGCTCAAGCTCCATCCAGGCAAATATAAGAGGTACTGGATCACCATCATTTCTTATAATTGAATAATATTCCATTGTATACATATACCAAATTTTAATAATCCACTCATGAATTGACGGACACTTGGGTTATTTCCACATCCTTGCAATAGTGAATTATGCTGCCATAAACATTCAATTGCAGATTTATTTACTATAAAATGTCTTTTGCTTCAGAAGAGTGAGAATGGGGCCCCAGTCTCTCCTTGCTTGTAATGTTTCAGTTGAGAAGTCTGGCGTTATTCAAATTGGCTTTCCTTTGTATGTAACTTGCTTCTTTAGCCTTACAACTTGTAGAAGCGTCTCTTTTGCTGATATTTTGGTCAGTCTGGTGACTATGTGTCGTGGGGTTTTCCTGTTTGCATTGTACCTCCCAGGGGTCCTTTGAGCTTCTTGGACTTACATGTCTAGCTTATTGGCAAAATCTGGGAAATTTTCCTCAATTATATCTTCAAATAGCTTAACCAACCCTTGCATTTTTTCTTCCTCCCCTTCGGAATCCAGAAGAGCCTCGGGTTATATTTCTTCATATAATCCCACAATTCTTGGAAGCTTTGCTCATGTCTCTTATTTTTCTGCTCTATCCCTATGATTAACTTATTTTACCAAGCCAACATCACCTTGATCCCAAAACCAGGAAAGGATGCAACAAAGAAAGAAAACTACAGACCAATATCACTTATGAATATAGATGGAAAAATTTTCAACAAAAGCCTAGCTAACCAAATCCAGATGCTTATCAAGGAAATAATCCATCACGACTAAGTTGGCTTCATCCCAGAGATGCAGGGATGGTTCAACATATGCATACCTATATGTAATTCACCACATAAACAGAAGCAAAAACAAAGACCATATGATCCTTTCAATAGATACAGAAAAAGCATTTGACAAAATTCAACACCCTTTCATGATAACACCTTAAGGACCACTCACGAGTTTTCTCATTTTTCACTGTAGTTATAATGATTTAAATAATGTGCAGTTTGCCCAAAAATGTGCGACCCCTGGCATATGTCTTAGAGATATTTCTATGCAGTATGAAAGGTGATGAGAACACTTAATAAAGGCATAGAAGGGGCATACCTAAAAATGATACAAGCCATATATGACAGACCCACAGCCAAAATCATACTGAATGGGGAAAAATTGAAAGCATTCCCACTTAGAACTGGGACCAGGCAAGGTTGCCCACTATCGCCACTTCTAATCAACATAGTGCTGGAAGTCCTGGCTATAGCAATCAGACATGAAAGTGGAATTAAAGGTATCCAAATGGGGGCAGAAGAGGTCAAACTTTCACTGCTTGCTGATGACATGATATTATACCTAGAAAATCCCAAGGATTCAACCAAGAGACTCCTGGAATTGATAAAAGAATTTAGTAAAGTCTCAGGATACAAAATAAACACACAGAAATCAGAGGCATTCATATACGCCAACAACAGTCAAATTGAGAACCAAATCAAAGACTCAATACCCTTCACAATAGCAACAAAGAAAATAACCTACCTGGGAATATACTTAACTAAGGAGGTAAAACACCTCTACAGGGAGAACTATGAAACAGTGAGGAAGGAAATAGCAGAGGATGTAAACAGATGGAAATCAATACCATGCTCGTGGGGTGACAGACTCAACATTGTTAAAATGTCTATACTACCCAAACTGATCTACAGATTCAATGCAATCCCTATTAAAATCCCAACATAATTTTTCACAGATATAGAAAAACTAATTTTACGCTTCATTTAAAATCAGAGAAGACTCCGTATATCAAAAGCAATTCTAGGCTATAAAAACAAAATGCGAGGTATCAATTTGCCAGACTTCAAACTATACTACAAAGCTATAGTAATTAAATCAATTTCGTATTGGCACAAATATAGGAATATTGACCAGTGGAACAGAACTGAGAACCCTGATATAAAACCATCCTCATATAGCCATCTAATCTTTGACAAAGCAGACAAAAACATCCACTGGGGAAAAGAATCCCTATTCAAGAAATGTTGCTGGGAAAACTGGATAGCCACTTGTAGCAGGCTGAAGCAGGATCCACACCTTTCACCTTTCACCTCTCACAAAAATCAACTCACGCTGGGTAACAGACTTAAATCTAAGGTATGAAACTATTAGAATTCTAGAGGAAAATGTTGGAAACACTTTCCTAGACATTGGCCTTGGCAAAGAATTTATGAAGAAAACACCAAAGGCAATCACAGCAGCAACAAAAATAAATAAATGGGACCTGATCAAACTTAAAAGCTTCTGTACAGCCAAAGAAATAGTCATGAAATCAAACAGACAACCTACAGAATGGGAGAAAATTTTCACATCCTACACATCTGATAAGGGCTGATAACTAGAATCTATTTAGAACTTATGAAAATCAGCAAGAAAAAATCAAACAACCCTATCAAAAATTGGGCAAAGGACATGAACAGAAACTTTTCATAAGAAGACAGAATAATGGCTAACAAACATATGAAAAAATGCTCAACATCTCTAATCATCAGGGAAATGCAAATCAAAACCACAATGAGATATCACTTATCTCCAGTGAGAATGGCCTTTATCAAAAAGTCCTCAAACAATAGATGTTGGTGTGGATGCGGATAGATAGGAACAGTCCTACACTGTTGGTGGGACTGTAAAGTAGTTCAACCTCTGTGGAAAGCAATATGGAGATACCTTAAAGCGATACAAGTAGATCTACCATTTGATCCAGCAATCCCACTACTGGACATCGTCCCAAAAGGTCAAATGACACTTTACAAAAAAGACACCTCCACTCGAATGTTTATAGCCGCAAAATTCACAATTGCAAAGTTGTGGAAACAACCCAGGAGCCCATCAATACATGAGTGGATTAATAAAATATGGTATATGTATACCATGGAGTACTATTCAGCTCTAAGAAACAATGGTGATATAGCACATCTTTTATTTTCCTGGATAGAGCTGGAACCCATACTACTAAGTGAAGTATCCCAAGAATGGAAAAACAAGCACCACATATACTTGCCAGTAAATTGGTATTAACTGATCAGCACCTAAGTGGATACATAGGAATGGCATTTATTGGGTATTGGGCAGGTGGGAGAGGTGAGGTGAGGGTGGGTATATACATACATAATGAGTGAGATCTGCACTGTATGGGGGATGGTCACACTTGAAGCTCAGACTTGTGGGGGGATAGTGGGCAAGGGCATTATTTGAAACCTTAAAATTTGTTCCCCCATAATATGCTGAAATTTAAAAAAATGAACCAAAAAAAATAATAAATAACATGTCTTTTGCTCTTTTGGGTAGATGCCTAATAGTGCTATTGCTGGATTGAATTAGATGCCTAATGGTGCTATTGTTAGTATTTCTATTTTTAGCCCTTTGAGGTATGTCCAAATTCTTTCCACAGAGGTTGGAATAATTTTCAGTCCCACCAACAGTGTAAGAGTGTTCCCGTGTCTCTACATCCTTGCTAGCACTTGTTGTTTTTGGATTTTTTGATAGAGGCCAATCTCACTGGGGTTAGGTGATATCTGTTTGTGGTTTTGATTTGCATTTCTCTAATAAATAGAGATATTGAGCCTTTTTAATATGTTTGCTGGCCATTATTGTCTCTTCTTCTGAAAAGTTTCTAATTAAAAATGTGTTAGAGCATCTCTCTCTTTTTTTTTTTTTGGACTGAGTCTCACTCTGTTGCCCAGGCTAGAGTGCCGTGGCGTCAGCCTAGCTCACAGCAACCTCAAACTCCTGGACTCAAGCAATCCTCCTGCCTCAGCCTCCTGAGCAGCTGGGACTACAGGCATGCGCCACCATGCCCGGTTGATTTTTTCTATATATTTTTAGTTGTCCAGCTAATTTCTTTCTATTTTTGGTAGAGACAGTGTCTCACTCTTGCTCACGCTGTCTTGAACTGCTGACCTTGAGTGATCCTCCCACCTTGGCCTCTCAAAGTGCTAGGATTACAGGTGTGAGCCACCATGCCCGACCTAGAGCATCTCTTGTACTTCCTCTGTGACCATAAGTTACTTAGATGAGCAATGCTAAATTTACAAATATATAGGTAATTATATTCTGGGCTGACAGTGTTTCATTACTTTTCATTACTTTAAAAATATGAGTTCATTGATATGTGGCTAACGTTTCTGATAAAACTTATCCTGTAAATATTATGTTTGTTTCTCTGTACATAATGTCTTTTTCTCTTACTGCACTAAATTTCCATAGTTGTGTCATTTCAAGAATGTTGCAAAAATGGAATCTATGAGATTTATGATATGCTTTTTGTACTACGTATAATTCCCTGAGATTAATCTAAGTTATTGCATGTATTAAGAGTTCATTCCTGTTTATTGCTGAGTAGTTTTCCATATTGTAGAGGTATAACAGTTTATTTAACCATTCACCTATTGAGGGACATTTGAGCTGATTGTATTTTTGACAACTGCAAATAAAGGTATTATCAGCAATCATCTACAAAATTTTGTGTGAATGCATATAAGTGTTCATTTCTCTGGGATAGATACCCAAGAGTGCAATTTCTGGGTCATATGGTAATTGCATGAATAGTTTTCTCAGAAATGGCCAAACCAAATGGTTTCTGTACTATTTTATTTTCCCACCAACAATACATCAATTACCTAGTTGCACAATATCATCATCAGGATTTCATGTTGTCAGAATTTTTTATTTTAGCTATTTTTAGTAAGTTTGTGGTTTTAATTTGCACTTCCCTGATGGCTAATGATGTTGAACACATATCCATATTTTTTTTCCATGTGTGAATCCTCTTCAGTAAAATGTTCCTTCATATATTTTGCCTATTCTCTAACTAGATTGTTTTCTGCTGTTAAATTTTAAGAATTCTTTATATATTCCACATGCCAGTCCTTTGAAAAATATACAGCATGCAAATATTTTCTTCCAATGTGTAGTTTGTCTTTATATCCTCTTACTAGAGTCTTTGGAAGAGCAAGAGTCTTTAATTTTGACGAAGTCAAATTTACAAGTTTTTCTTTTATAGATTGTGCCTTTCACGAGTGTCAAATCTAAGAATTCTTTGCCTAGATCTAGATCCTGAAATTTCCACCCTATTTTTTTCCTAAATGTCTTATGTTTTATATTTACATATTTGGTCCATTTTGAGAAAAATTTTATATAAGGTGTGAGACTTAAGGGGAAATCTATATGTTGTTTTGCCTATGTATGTTCAATTGTTCCAACAGAATTTCCTGAAAAGACTATCTTTTCTCTATTGAATTGCTTTGAAATAAGTTTGGCATATGTGTGAGTCTATTTCCAGGTTCTCTGTTCTATTCCATTGACACACATGTATATCCCTTTATCAATATCACAGTCTTAATTACTGTAGCTATATAATGCCTTGACATTTGACATACTAGATTACTAGATCCTTTCAATTTCTTTTCTTTCAAATTTGCCTTATTTATTCTCATTTTTTGCCTTCTAATCTAAACTTTAGGCTAACTCATCTATATTTGTAAAAAAAATCTTGCTAGGATTTTAATAAGAATTGTATTAACCCGCTGATGTTGGGTCTTTTAATACATTAATTTGGTATACCTATTTATTTACTTGTTTGATTTATCAGTGTTTTATATTTTTCAGAATATAAAGTTCTATATATGTTTTATTAGATTTATACTTAATATTTCAATTTTTAGTGATTGTAAATGGTATTACATTTTAAATTTTATTTTCAAAATATTTTTTTCAATATGTTCATTGCTATTTTATAGAAATATAATTGTTTTCTGTATATTTATCTTATATATTAATAACTTTCTAAACTGACTTGCTCTAGGCATTTCATTGTTGATTTCTTGTGATGTTTTCTGTAGGCAATAATGTCATCTGCCTTGACATGAGACAGTTTTATTATTTCTTTTCTTGTCTGCATGCCTTTTGTTTCACCTTCTTGCCTTGATTGAACTGGCTAGTATTTTCAGCATTATGTTCAATTAGAGTGGTAAAGTGGAAATCATTGTCTTGTTCATGATCATTGGGAAAGCGCACCTGGTCTTTCACCTTTTAATATAATGGTATAGGTTTTTTGTAGATGCTCTTTGTTAAATTGAGGAAGTTCTCATCTACTCATATTGTATTGTGAGTTTTTATTATTAATGAAAGTCTAATTTTATCAATTTTTTCTGCATTTATCTTGTGATTTTCTTCTTTATCATGTTAATATGGTGGATTATATTGATTGTTGAATTATTGAACCACCCTTGAATCCTGAAATTTTAGTTGGTCAAGTTATAATTTCTTTTCTATATTCCTAAATTTTCTAATATTTTACATCTATATATGTGGGAGATATTGGTCTATCATTCTTTTTTTGCTATTGTCTTTGTCTTATTTTAGTTTCAAGGTTATATCAACTTAATTAAAGGAATAAGGTAGTGTTCTTTCCCCTTATATTTCTTGAAAAAGATTTTAAAGAATTATTGTTGATTATTTACATGTTTCATAGAATTCTCCAGTAAAACTAAATGAACCTGAATTTACCTTCGTTTTGAGTTTTTAACTTAATGATTAAATTTTCACATAGTTACAGTACTATTTAAGTTACCTATTTTATATTGGGTGAGTTGTGGTAGTTTGTGTTTTTCAAGGAATTAGTCCATTTCATCTAAGTTGTCAAGTATGCAAAATTATTTTACAATATTTCTTTATTATTTCTTTTCACGTTTGCAGGGTCTGTAGTGATATCCTGATTCATCACTGATAATAATAAGGTATGTCTTCTCTCTTTTTTTGTCAATTTGCTAAAGGTTTGCCAATTTTATTGATCTTTTCAAACATTGAGCTCTTTGTTTGATGGACTTCCTCTATTGCTTTCCTCTCTTTAATCCCACTGATTTCTACTCTTATCTTTATTATTTCCTTCATTCTGATTGATTTGGTATTATGTTCCTTTTGTTTTTGTTGTTGAAAAGGTTTTTTCTTTATTTTATTTTATTTTATTTTATTTTTTTCCAGAATATTGTGGGGTTACAAATGTTAAAGTTACATATATTGCCCTTGCCCCCCCTTGAGTCAGAGCTTCAAGCATATCCACCCCCAGTTAGTGTGCATTGCATTCATTATGTATGTATATATGCATCCTCTCCCGCTCCACCTGCCCAACACCGGATAAATGTTATTCCTGTATGTCCACATAGGTGTTGATCAATTAATACCAATTTGCTGGTGAGTACATGTGGTGCTTATTTTCCCATTCTTGGGATACTTCACTTAATAGAATGGGTTCCAGCTTTAGCCAGGAAAATAAAAGAGGTGCTATATCACCATTGTTTCTTAAAGCTGAATAGTACTCCATGGTATACATATACCACATTTTATCAATCCACTCATGTATTGATGTGCACTTGGGTTGTTTACACATCTTTGAAATTGTGAATTGTGCTGCTATAAACATTCAAGTGCAGGTGTCTTTTTCATAAAGTGACTTTTGTTCTTTTGGGTAGATGCCCAGGAATGGGATTGCTGGATCAAATGGTAGATCTACTTATATCACTTTAAGGTATCGCCATATTGCTTTCCACAGAGGTTGAACTAGTTTGCAGTCCCACCAGCAATGTAAGAATGTTCCGATCACTCCACATCCACACCAACATTTATTGCTTTGGGACTTGTTCATATGGGCCATTCTCACTGGAGATAAGTGATATCTCATTAAGGTTTTGATTTGCATTTCCCTGATGATTAGAGATGTTGAGCATTTATTCATATGTTTGTTGGCAATTATTCTGTTTTCTTTTGGAAAGTTTCTGTCCATGTCCTTTGCCCACTTTTGGATAGGGTTGTTTGTTTTTTCCTTGCTGATTTTCCTGAGTTCTAAATAGATTCTAGTTATCAGGCCACTAAAATGATAGAAGAAGTATTTCAAACATGGATTGTAAGAAAATTCAATTACTTTCAAGAAAAAATGGATAACCAACACAAAGAAAGCACAGAAATATTCCAGGACATGGAAGAAAAATTCAGTAAAGAAATTGAAATAATAAAGAAAAATCAAACCGAACTCCTGGAAATGAAGAATCAATTCAGGGAACTACAAAAAACAGTGGAAACCCTCAAGAACAGGGTAGATCAAACAGAAGAAAGAATCTCAGAGATTGAAGATAACACCTTCCAATTAAATAAGTCAGTCACAGAGATAGAGCAGAGAAATAAGAGAAAAGAGCAAAGCCTACAAGACATGTGGCATGATTTGAAGAAACCTAACGTGAGTGTTATAGGGATTCCAGGAGGGGAAGAAGAAAACACTCCAGGGTTGGATAAGCTATTTGAAGATATAATGGAGGAAAATTTCCCAGGCCTTGGTAAAAATCTAGATATCCAAGTTCAAGAAGCTCAATGGACCCCTGGGAGATTCAATGCAAACAGGAAGACATCACGACATGCAGTCATCAGAATGACCAAAATATCAACTAAAGAGGGCCTTGTATGAGCTGTAAGATGAAAGAAGCAAGTAACATACAAATGAAAGCTGATACGAGTAACGTCAGACTTCTCAACTGAAAATTTACAAGCAAGGAGAGACTGGGGCCCCATTGTCACTCTTCTGAAACAGAATAATGCCCAGCCTAGAATCCTGTTCCCTGTAAAACTAAGTTTTGTATACAAAGGAGAAATAAAGACATTCTCAGATAAGCAAAGACTGAGGGAATTCAACAAGACAAGACCAGCCCTCCAAGAAGTACTCAAAACAGTGTTACACATGGATCAGCACAATAAACACTCCCAAATATAAATACACTCACCCAAAAGCTAAAGATAAAAAAACATATACCACAATATCTCAAGACAGACAACAAAGCAACAAAGTTCAACCCATCAGAATGAACAGAAATCTGCCCAACCAATCAATTCTCTCAATAAATGTGAATGGCTTGAACTCTCCACTCAAGAGACATAGGTTAGCCGAATGGATAAAAAAAATACGAGCCAAATATCTGCTGCCTTCAGAAAACACATCTAACCTGAAAAGATGCATTTAGACTGAAGGTAAAGGGGTGGAGAAAAACACTTCAAGCAGATGGAAGGCAAAAGAGGTGGACGTGGTGGTTTTGATTTCAGATAACTTAGTTTTTAAATCAACAAAAGTAATAAAAGACAAAGAGGGTCACTATATAATTGTGAAGGGCTCAGTTCAACAAGAAGACATAACAATTCTAAATATATATGCGCCCAACCTAGATGCACCCAGATTCATAAAGCAAACTCTACTTGATCTACACAAATGGATAAACAACAACACCATAATAGTCAGATATTTTAACACCCCACTGACAGCACGGGACAGATCCTACAAACAGAAAATCAACAAAGAAATAATGGACTTAAACAGAGCTCTAGAAGAAATGGGCCTGACTGACATTTACAGGACATTCTACCCCAAAACCACAGAGTATATGTTCTTCTGATCAGCTCATGGGATATTCTCTAAGATTGACCATATCCTAGGACACAAAGCATGTCTCAAAAAATTTAAAACAATAGAAATTATACTATGTATATTTTCAGACCACAGTGGAATAAAAGTAGAAATCAACCCTAACATGAAATCTCATTTTTATACAATTTCGTGTAAAGTACACAACCTTCTGTTCAATGATCACTTCATAAATGAGGAAATCAAGATGGAAACCAAAATTATCTTTGAATTAAATGACAAAGGAGACACAAATTAAGAAAACCTGTGGGACACAGCTAAAGCAATCCTGACAGGAAAGTTTATTTCCATAAATGCCTATATCCAAAAGTGGAAAAGATCACAAATAGAAAACCTAATGAATCATCTCAAAGAGCTGGAAAAAGAAGAACAGACTGACCCCAAACCCAGCAGAAGAAGTAAAATCATTCAGATCAAATCAGAACTAAATGAAATTGACATCAGGGAAACTATATGGAAGATTAATAAAACAAAAAGTTGGTTCTTTGAAAAAATTAAAAAGAAATTGACACACCTTTGGCTAGTCTAATGAAAAGCAGAAAAGGAAAGTCTCTAATAAGCACCACCAGGAACAAAAAATGAAAATTAGAACTGATGCCATGAAGATACAAGATATAATTTATTAATACTACAAAAACTTTTATGCACACAAACTGGAAATAGTGGAGGAAAGGGATAAATTCTTAGAAACACACAGCCTCCCTAGACTCAACAAGGAAGATATAAAATTCCTGAACAGACCAATATCAAGGACTGAAATTGAAACAGCAATATAAAACCTTCCTAAAAAGGAAAGTCCTGGACCAGATTGTTTCACACCCAAATTTTACCACACTTACAAGGAAAATCTGGTGCCTATCCTGCAGAAATTATTTCACAACATAGAGAAGGATGGAATCCTCACCATAACATTTTATGAAGCAAACATATCCCCGATACCAAAACCAGTAAAGAATGCAACAAAAAAAGAAAACTACAGACCAATATGCCTTATGAATATAGATGCAAAAATTCTCAACAAAATTTTAACTAATCCAATCCAGGTGCTGATCAAGAAAATAATCCATCCCAACCAGGTGGACTTCATCCCAGTGATGCAGGGATGATTCAACATAAGCAAATGTTTAAATGTAATTCACCATATAAACCAAAGGAAAAACAAAGACCATATGATCCTCTCAATAGATACAGAAAAAGCATTTAACAAAATTCAACACCCTTTTATGATTAAGAACACTTAACAAAATAGGCATAGACGGGGCTTACCTAAAAATGATGCAAGCCATATATGACAAACACACAGCCAACATTATACTGAATGGTGACAAATTGAAAGCATTCCCACTTAGAACTGGAACAAGGCAAGGTTGCACACTATCTCCACTTCTATTCAACATAGCGCTGGAAGTCCTTGCTACAGCAATCAGACAAGAGAATGTAATTAACGGCATCCAAATGGGAGGAGAAGAGATAATACTCTTATTCTTTCCTGATGACATGATATTTTACCTAGAAAACCCCAAGGGTTCAACCAAGAGACTCCTTGAATTGATAAATGAATCCAGTAAAGTCTCAGGGAACAAAATCAATACACACAAATCACAGGCATTCAAATACGCCAACAACAGTCAACGTGAGAACCAAATCAAAGACTCAATTCCCTTCACAATAGCAACAAAGAAAATAAAGTACCTAGGAATATATTTAACTAAGGAGGTAAAAGACCTCTACAGGGAGAACTATGAAACACTGAAGAAGGAAATAGCATAGGATGTAAAGATGTTGAAGACCATACCATGCTCATGGGTCGGCAGAATCAACATTGTTAAAATGTTCATACTACCCAACGTGACTTACAGAGTCAATGCAATCCCTATTAATATACAATCATCATTTTTCACAGATATAGAAAAAATAATTTTATGTTTTGTTTGGAACCAGAGAAGGCCCTGTGTAGAAAAAGCAATCCTAGGCAATAAAAACAAAATGGGAGGTATCAATTTACCAGATTTCAATCTATACTACAAGGCTATAGTAATTAAAATAGCTTGTGACTGGCACAAGAACAGGGACATTGACCAGTGGAACAGAACAGAGAACCCAGATATAAAACCATCCTCATATAGCCACCTAATCTTTAACAAAGCAGACAAAAACATACACTGGGGAAAAGAATCCTTGTTCGGTAAATGGTGCTGGGACAACTGGAATGGTACATGTAGAAGACTGAAACAGGACCCACACCTTTCACCTCTCACAAAAATCAACTCACACTGGGTAACAGACTTCAACCTTAGGTGTAAAACTATTAGAATTCTAGAGGAAAACATTGGAAATACTCTTCTAGTCATTGGACTAGGCAAAGAATTTATGAATAATTTTTCAAAGGCAATCACAGCATCAACAAAAATAAATAAATGGTACCTGATCAAATTAAAAAGCTTCTGCACAGCCAAAGAAACTGGCAAGAGATCAAACAGGCAACCCACAGAGTGGGAGAAAATTTTCGCAAGCTACACATCCGATAAAGGGCTGATAACTAGAATCTATTTAGAACTCAGGAAAATCAGCAGGGAAAAATCAAACAACCGTATCAAAAACTTGGCAAAAGACATGAACAGAAACTTTTCAAAAGAAGACAGAATAATGGCCAACAAACATATGAAAAAATGATCAACATCAATAATCATCAGGGAAATGCAAATCAAAACCAAAATGAGATATCACTTATCTCCAGTGAGAATGTCCTTTATTAACAAGTCCCTAAATAGTAAATGTTGGCATGGATGTGGAGAGACAGGAACTCTCCTACATTGCTGGTGGGACTGCAAACTAGTTCAGCCTCTGTGGATAGCAATATGTTGATACCTTAAAGTGATACAAGTGGACCTACCATTTGATCCAACAATCCCATTACTGGGCATCTACCCAAAA